>OX424573.1:6356045-6583545 GCA_949152435.1 Gastracanthus pulcherrimus
TAAAAGCCATGATCGAATTCATGTACTGTGGCGAAACCACGGTATCCTACATTCATTTGCCATCACTCCTAGCAGCAGCAAGATTCTTTAAGGTAAATTTAATCAACAAGTACCGATTAACTCTACATAAAACTGCATTACCTTTATCAAAACCTTGCATTATTTTAGGTAAAAGAGTTGGAGTCTCTTGTAGAAAAAATGGTAGGTTCGCATACCCCGGACCACAACGACAACGAAGGAGAATACCTGTCGAAGGATGTTGGAGGCACCGGGCGCATAAATGGCCTGATGAACAACGAGGACAACGGGATTCGCGTAAGTTTCAGCAGCAAGCATCCCAGCAACGGTCAGTCGTCCGGCTTCGACGCCACGGAGAGCAGCGACTCCGAGTCCGAAAGGAACTACCTCGAGGAGAACTCGGGCAACTTCTCGGACAGTCCGAACGAGCGGTGTTTGTACGAGGAACCCTGCGGTATCGTAAAAGACAGGCTGGACTGCATGAAAAGCAAGGCCAAGAGCGTTCCCTACTCCTCGCTGCACCGAAACGGCGAGGTCGTCAAGGACAACGGGCTGCGACAGAAGCACCGCGAGAAGTCCCTGGAATCGGCGAGCGACTCGTCCTCGACCCTCGACTCCGAGAACTGCGAGGAGAAGGACTCGGAGCCCAACCTCTACGAGCGTTGCTGCGACTTCGTGAGCAACGGCTGCCCCCAGAGCGAGGAGTGCACGCAGGTTTATCTCCCGGCCGAGTGCGCGCTCGACAACGAGGTCAACCGGGTGGGCCAGTGCTCCAAGGTCTACACGCACAAGAAGCGCAAGGTCAACGGCGAGAGCACGTCCAAGAGGCACGCACACTTCGAGAAAAGCCTGCCCCAGCCCCTGACCCCCGAATCGCATCGACTTGACCGACGAGTCCTCGAACGACGAGGCGCCCGTCACCCTGCAGACGAACCTGGACACCGAGAGCTCGGACTACCTCCTGAGCTTCAGCAGCGAGAGCATACAGTCCATAGTGGGCTGCTCGCTGAACGACTTCTGCCCGCCCAGTACCTTCGAGCTGCTCAACGCGCGCACCCACCTGGCCGCGGCGACGGGCGTCGACGAGAAGGACGGCGTCGGGGTCGTCGCGGAAGAGGAGGACAGGCCCCCCGTGCTCAGGAGGAGCGTCCGCCTGAACCAGCAGGAGAGCGAGGAGACCTACTCCCCTAGGGTGAAGTCCAAGCTCCGGGACGACAAGAAGAACCAGCCGCCCTCGAAGCTGAAGCTCTTCTCCCGCACGAAGCGCAAAAACAAGGAGCTGGAGCGCCGAGTCCCCAGCGTCAAAGTGATCAATCTACCCAGCCAGACGGCCAGAAAGAGCCACTCGCGGACGAAGAAACTCGCGGGACGTTGCGCCGCGAAGAATCACCTGCCGAAGAGCGAGAAGGAGCTCGCGAAGCCGAAGCCAACGGAGAAGCCGAGCGGCAATCCCGCGCAGAGCCTGGAGAAGCTCGAGACGTCGGCACCAACGACGACGGAGAGCAGCAGCAGCAGCAGCAGCAGCAGCAGCAGCAGTAGCGGCGGTAATCATCACGCGAGCGAGACGACGAAGACGAACGCGAACACGACGGCGTCGTCGGTGAACCGGGCGCTGTGGGGCGACATGTCGGACGTGGCCGAGGACGGCGCCGGGGGCGAGGTCAACGAGGAGTTCCTGGAGTACTCGACGAGCGCGGAGATACCCTTCGCAGTGGGACTGCTGCCGCTGAGGGCGGCCCTGGAGCGGATGCAGGCCACCCTGGACCATCAGCCGAGGAAGACGCGCTCGTCGGTGGCTTCCTCGGTGAAGCAGGAGTCGCAGAGCTGCGGGATCAAGAGGAAGGCCTCGCCGAGTCAGCAGGAGGTGCCCTCCTCGGCGGCCAAGAAGCAGAACACCAATGGCGAGTGCGCGCCGGACGAGAACGCCAGTGCGGTTTGTCACATACAAATAAGAACGTCTCCGCAGTGCTCGAGGCCGCGTAAGAGGTCTCTGTCGGATGGAGCCGCCAGCTTGGGCCAGACTGGGACCGCTGTTAGCGGAAGGCCGTAGTTGGCTCGACGCGTCTTTGGAGCTTGGATTCGTTAGGCTGGAGGCTGGGGGCAGCCTGCCGAGGGACGACACTATTCGTTTATTTATCTTGTAAATTTTGGTTAGGATTGATCTTTTTATAAAATTAACTAGCAGTACGTGCAGCGATTTGTTATAAAGGAGAAGATATTTTTTCGACGAAATTTTATTTAGCGATGAACGAAATTGCTAAGACTATTTTTTTTAAATGTATAATAGTTTGAACTAAGGCACAAATTTAATTTCAAATTCTTTATCTTAATTATTGCCATTGTAAAAAAAAGAATGAACTATCGGCGTTATAAAATAGAATTAATTAAAAATGAAATTCCTTGTTCAAGTGTACAAAGTGGAACAAACGGAGACGGCTTACGTAATAACGTCCGTAAATTTAACTTATCTTGAAAAAAACTTCTAATCGGGTTTGAACATGGTTCAATAGTAAGATACATAATATTTAAAAATAATTAGATCTATTTTATTCAAACTCTTATTTTATTACAAACACTGTCTGAAGAAGTTATGTGTCAAAAATTTATTACATCATAATGTACTTAGCATCATTAAATTATTATACTCACATTGAGATAACAAATGCAAGAAAGAGTATAATAATAATGCTAATAATTTTATATCAGTATTAAAATTGGTGATAATGTTAAAATGAATTTTTAAAAATTTACTAGAGAAAATGATATATTAATACTTAATCAGAAGAAAAACCTTCATTATTAATTACACATACTGTCAGTGGTTTTATAAAATTTTAAATAATAACGATAAAATACATAAATAAACAAACGGTGCCTGTTTCATAACAAAAGGCAGTCATGTATTTTTCAATCAACTATTACCGTTTGCTAAAATCTTGAAAAATTGATTAATATCAATATTTTTCAAATGGTTTCACGTTTTAGCTACATGTGTATTAAACTTTTATGAATTTAAGCAATGAATCTTATCAAATTTAAAAATATACATTGAATGATCTTTTACTTTTTATCTCAATTTTTCAAGGTTTTAAATAAAATCTGTTGTTTCAATAAACGATACTTAAAAATTGTAAAAAAGGTTTGATGGGTCTGATCCAGTACAATCGCGTTATTTTGGTTTGTCGGAGAACGATTGCGTCTTTGTTTTAAGGGGGCCCTCACGTTATTTCTCTGAATTTCCAACTAAATCATACATTATTTACTTTAAAAACATAAGTACGTTTATTTAGCTAAAGCCCAAACTCGCTAGCCTTCCATTGAGCAATTATGAACCTATGTATGAAGTTTAAGACGTTAAAAACAGCGACACCCTAAAAAATTATTAGAATGAAAATTTTATAAAATTTCATTCAAATAATTTTTTAGAGTACCGTTTATTTTGAAGTCTGAATCTTCGTAGAGGTGTTTTATTATAACTCAATGAAGGGCTAGTCGGGATTTTGTCTAAATATAAGTATTTTTATAATTATAAATAATTATTCACTACTCGATTGGTCAAAATCAAAACGGGAAATTTAAATTCTTTAATGACCTTCGGGCCCCCTTAAGACACATAGCGTTATGTATGTGGTCTCATCTTGTGATTATTGTATCAAGTAAGTTTGTACAATGTAACATACATATTATCCCAGTGGCTGAGTTAATGCTGTCGGTGACTACTAACCAATCACGCGTGTTTCTTTTCGCTATGGATTTGTTATGTTATATATTGATGTACAGTAATTATTATTTTGTCAAATCACATGTACATTTAAGTGATTAAAATTGATATACTTAGTCCTTAAATAAGCAAGCGAACAATATGTGGCGCTTCAGTGTATAATAGGATTGTTCTATGATTGTCATTTCATTATTAATATTATTTCTATTTTATTATTTTATTATTATTATCGTTATTAAAGTTGTCATCATCACAATGTACAGACGTACGAAAAATGTTACGAATATTTTTTTAATAAAATTTTATATTGCTGTAAATTTCACAAGTTCTGATTCCTTTCCCAAACATGATTTTTGAAAAATATACAAATGCATATAAATATTGCACTAATTGTTTTGTAAATGTATAAGCTATTATAAAGTTTTTATTTATATCAAAGTTTATAAAAAATAAACTGTTCTATGTATGTATGTTCTTAATTCCTTTACCTAAAATTGAATTTTCAAATATTTTCACCTATATATTTATTTTTATTCGTTTTGTAAATATATAATCAATTATCAAGACATTCCTTATTTCATAATTGATAAATTAAACTGTTGAAATCATCGTTTTTTAAATACAAGATAAGAGCGATAAGACGCAAAAAGTGGAACGTGCCAGTTCCACTGACTTTAATAACCCGCAGCCTGTGCAGCATCCATCCCTACCGACCGAGCAGCAACTCGCGCGCGTCATTCGGATGCCTTCGCGAACGCCCGTGACGTAACATCGTCTGATTCTGGCCAGTGTCGGGATTGGCTGGCAGGGCGCTCGGATGATCGTGCGCGCGGCCCCCGTGCAGTGTTTTTTAGCGTTTATTGCGCTTGACACATTCGCGGCTGCTCCCTCGTGCGCGGGGCCGTGCACGTTCCGCGCGACAAATCCGCGAAGAAGCCCGGTGTTGATGCAAAAGTGCGGATAGGAAGGAGCGTCCTGGCAAGATGAGCGACGGCGATACCTGGACCCCGGTCCAGGACAGCGATTTCTCCAGCTTCTCGGCCGGTGACAGCTTCAACCTGAACGACATGACCGGTTTCGATGGTACGTATTGTGTGCGTTGCTGCTGCGTTCTCATGCCCATTGTTTATTTCGAATATATCGGCTGTGAGACTTTTCCCGATCGTCGAATTAACGATGCAAGATACAATGCTTTTGTTTCACGTGACGAGTGGTCTGGTTTTTTTTTCTTTCCTTTTAGTCGAGTGCTTGTAAGTGTTGTGATGCAAGGCTTACGAACGTGTGCGCAAGCTGTGATGTTTTGCTCAAAAAGTATAGATTATCGATATGTAAAAGCAAACTTATTTATTTTAGTGATTTAGAAGTAATTACTTATTTGTTTAGTTTTTTTTTTTTAATTTTGTTGTTGGTTAGGATTGCATCATTGATGTAATTTCTTTTGTTTATGTAGCCTTTAGTAACATTTTATTAATAAATACTTGGGGGTAGATATTATGTGAAATGTTTTAACAGTTAAATTTTAATTTTCAGATCTTCTTTCAAACTGTGAAAATGAGTTGTTGAACAATGGAAGTTTATTTAGTGATGACCATTTACTCTCTGAACTGGATGATTCTTCTTTGCCATTGCAAGAAGGGGACTTGGAATTTAATTTTTTACACTCCAGTCCTGTAGAAATGAAAGTGGATACTTTATTTCATGAAGTTCCAAATATAAAGCCAAATGTTACAACATTGCTACCTGCACCGATGCAACAACAACAACAACAACAACAACAACAACAACAGCAGCAGCAACAGCAGCAACAACAGCAACAACAGCAGCAACAACAACAACAGCAGCAACAACAACAACAACAACAACAACAACAACAAGTTCTTTGCCAAAATCAGATGGATACAAGTGTACCATTACAGCACAGACCAGAAAGAATTGCTCCTGCACCTATTCAGAACCAAAACACTGTTTTTGGTACACATTATACCATTTCTCAAAATGTAAATTTCAATGTTCCATCACCTGTTGTAACATTGGCACCTGTCACAACACAACAGGGACAGTTACTACTCCCAGCTAAGCTGATAAAATCAGAACCAGTGGTATACTCTGGAAGATCTCAAACTATTAATACAGCTCCAGTACAACATCAAATACATACTTTGGTGAATACAGGAAATGGCACAGTACTTGCTACAGGTATTTTTTAAATTGATTTCTAAATTTACTTTGTAAATCTACTTTAGCTTATTTACTTCTATTATAATGATGTAACTAATATTATTATTAATTTAATAAATGTTGTAGGTATTCCTCTTGTACTGGAAACAGAAAAAGTACAAATAAACCGAATAAACACAAATACTCACACAGTAGTTCCAAAAGTTAAAGAAGTGAAGCGTAGTGCTCATAATGCAATTGAGCGAAGATATCGCACCTCAATAAATGATAAAATTATTGAACTTAAAAATATTGTTGTTGGGTTAGATGCCAAACTCAACAAATCAGCAATTTTAAGGAAAACAATTGATTACATCAGGTAATTAATAACAGTACTTGATAATAAATTTAGCTCTCAGATTCACGATTGATAAACGTTACTTATTAGAAAATATTACTTAAATACCAAAATGTTCAAATAATCTTATTCAAGTACTTGTAAAAAGTACTTCCAAATTCCTTTTTCATGTACAAAAGTACTTGGAAGGAAGTTCTTTAAGTTCTTTTCACAAGTAACTTTTATAATTCTGTGGCTTTAAAGCATAACAACAAGTCCATTTTTTATTAAATTGAGTTTTTAGTAATTTTGAATGAATAGAGGGTATAAATAGAGAAAATTAATGTTGAATACATAGAAAAATTTCTACAGATATATATGGTAAAATTACTTAATTAATATTACATAATTAATTAATTACAAAGGATATAATATGTGTGTAAAATATTTTTTATGTGTTCAACATTATAATATCCCCAAACCAGAAAAAATTTGGTCCATCGGTTCACTTGAGATCTTCTGGACAGTGAATTGGGGGTTTAATGTCATACTGGATCAAATTTTTGAGGTTTTATAATTATGAAATTATAGATATTACCAAGTATTTATAGTAAAAAGATTTTCAGAATGATTGTTTATGAAAGAAAAAAATTTTAAATTTTATGACTGACTGACTCATAAAATGAAAAAAATGTTTCGTTTTTGGGTTCAAAAGTGGTGTGCCCCTTAAATGGTGGTATTACTGAAAATCGCTCAATTAGTCATTTATATTTTTTCTTTGTTTCTACGACAGATTATGCAAAACCCATACGAGAAATTTTTGAAATAATATAGGAAACATAAACAATTTTCAACATAAAAAAGAAAAATAAAAATTGTGGCAGAAGTTCACCCTTTGAGGATACTTAAAATAAAAATAAATCATACGTTACAAATTCTATTTTCTACAATTTTTAATATCTTTTATTGACATTTTTTTAATGTTTCTTAAATAATTTTAAAAAGCTTCTCATATAGGTTTGTCATATGTCGATCCAAATATAAAAATATATATGGCTAAAAGACTAAAATGCAGCAGTGCCTCTCCTTAAAGAATGATTATACATAAGGGGATGTTGGAGCCAAATACAGATTCGTATTTGCATCGTATTTCTCGTTACTTCTACAACTTTTTGTTTTCATTAACCTCTTGAGTGCGGATGGCAAAGAACCTTTGCCATAAGAGATTGTTTATTCCTTTACTTTACAGGTAACTTCAACAGATCAAATTTCCAGTAAAAATACCTTAAACAAAAGTTTTTGAACTCACGAAAATACATCTTTTTTCTATTATCATTTTTTCGCTATAAGCTCATAATTTCAATACAATCAGAATCAAACACAACATGCTTTTTTGATATTATTTTCGGCGCTCAAGGGGTCACTGATCTTGCGTCATCCGATGTTTGTAACATTGTATGATACCTACACCGGATGACTCATACAATCAATGAAAATGAAAAATTCAACCAGAATAATGAAAATACGAAAATTTCGACAAGCGCGCAACTGGTTCTGCCCTCACTGCCTCCACGCAATCTCAAAAGCTACATTTCCACCCTACCTTACATTCAGATTCCTGCAAAACTCCAACGCCAAGCTGAAAGCCGAGAACATGTCGCTGAAGATGACTGCCCAGCGGCAGAACCTTCGCGAGCTGCTGGTCTGCGGCGAGCTTACGCCCCCGCGCTCCGACACCAGCGAGCCGTCCCTGTCGCCGGCACCGGCGCCTCTGTCGCCGCCCTCGCCTCCGCCCCCGGTCATCAAGGAGGAGCCCGACGTGCACATGCAGCAGCAGCGGCCTATCGCCGCGGCCGTGGCCGCGAACAAGGGCATGCCCGATCACACGCGCATGTCCCTCTGCGCCTTCCTCTTCGTCTTCCTGGCGTTCAATCCACTTGGATTCGTGATGAACAACGTGGCGAGGCTGAACTACGATTACTCCAGCAGGCTGGAGGGAAGGACGATATTGAACCACGACGGTGGGTGTATGCTTGTTTTTTAGCTGTAATGTAGTTATAGAACCTGTGCCAAATGTTAGTTCTTTTATTTGGAATCGATAATAATTCATTGTACGAAATGTACCTATTTTCTTAATTGTTCAGTTAGTGATCTGATGGAAAATACATTACTGAAAAGTAATAGCCATGTTAAAATTAAACTGAAGCAATAGTAACAGTTTCGTAATTTTTTGTGATAAGCGAAAATATGTAACATATTGCTGCTATGGAACGTAATTTAATATTGAAATATCTTGATATTACAAAAAATAATGTTACTATTAGTACAATTTAACTTTAATATCCTGGGTTTAAGGTGATGTTAAACCCCTATGTTACTGTTAAATGCGGGGAACCACTTTTCTCATTTAATTTTCATTTTTGAGAAAATATCTCTGGAGTATTGTTGTTTTATATTGTAAGAACAACGTTTCATAGAGATATTTACTAAAAATTGAAAATTAAATGAAAATAGTGGATCCTCATAATTGACGATGACGGGTGGGTTTAGCATCACCTTAATCTTTCAAATAAACATGAGTTTTAAATGTCTAACTAGAATTTTTAATTGAATTTAGGCACACAACGTTTTTATATGAAAAAGAATTGTATTAGTTTATAAAAAAACGAAGTTTTAATAATATTGTTCACAGAACGCACTTTTCCTTCGGATTGATTGAGAACAATTTAAAAATATTAATTTTAAATTTGAGTATTAGTAGTTAATGCGTTAAGGACAAGACTCTCAAAAAATTGAAAAAAACTTTAGAAATGCGGTTTAGCCCTTAACTAGAGGGTTTTTGCAAAATAGTACATTATGTAACAAGGAGCGAAAGTTGCAGATTTTTCCCGCGGGAGGGTTTACTGCCCTAGCGAAAAGATGTGTCCCGAGGGGACTTTTACTGCACGAGCGAAGCGAGGGCAGTAATCACCCGAGAGAAAAATCTACTTTCGTCCCGTGTTGCATTAGTATTTTATTTCACTCTCGACCGTGGCCACTTATTGACCCTAAAAAGTAGGGCCAGCGCGTTTTTTTTATTTTTTTCTAGGTTGATCTAGAAGAATGCGTATGCGCGCGCGCAAATAGAAAATATGTAAATAAAGATTTTGTTAAAAAAGCATACTTAAATATTGTATCATATGTTATTGAATATACATGAACAACAGAGTTATTACAATGATAATTCCAAGTATGAAAAAATGGGGGAGGAATTATAATTTACTAGACTAACTTCACGGCTATGGTTACACCCTCCCGTTAAATGTTTAAGTATTTTTCATCAAAGTACTAACCCAAAAATTGAAAAAGTACTTGGTACAATGAATATTATTGTTGATTTTATGTAAACATTTATTGATCGGGCAGCTTCAATTTGTTGTTCATAGTAAACTAATAAACTAATCTCTCCAAACAGAGGAATTAGACTCCGAGTCCAACGTGTGGAGCAACATGCTTCTCTGGTTCACGAACGCGTCCCTCCTCGCCTTCGGCCTCTGTCGGCTTCTCCTCTACGGCGATCCCGTCCTACCGGCCGACAGCAAGGTCTCGGTCGAGCTCCACCGCTGGCGTCGCCAGGCCGAGTTCAACATCTCGAAGGACGACTACGAGCAGGCCCACCGCGACCTGAGCCAGTGCCTCCAGTACTTCTCGCGCCAGCTGCCCCTCACGCGCATGGACGTCTTCTTCGTCAGCGTCTGGCAGATCTTCCGTCAGAGCCTGCACCGGCTCTACATCAGCCGACTGGTCACCTACGTCGGCAAGAAGTTCGTCGACAAGTCCGAGCGCCAGCTGGCCGAGATGTCGGCCATGGAGATGGCCATCGTCTACCAGCACATGCTCTGCCTCAAGCTGTCGCGCGGCACCCGGGACTCCATGGTCTTCATCGCCCTCTCGGCCGTGAATTACGCCGAGGCCGCCGGGGACACCATGCCCAAAGCCATGCTGGCCGAGATCTACGTCAACGCGGCCCTATGCTTCAAGCAGTCGCTCTTCCCGTTCGTGCACAAGTTCTACCTGAACAAGGCGAGGGGCTTGTTGGCGTCCTGCGTCGTGCCCCAGAAGCTCAAGTGGATCGTCAACGACGACGGCATGAGGTTCTTGGTGTCGCAGAAGTGGAGCTACGGACAGCGGGCCGAGAGCGATTTCACGATGCAGAACAACAAGAGCGAGCCGCTGTCCTACGCGGCTAGGGCGTACAGGGAGTACTTGATTAGTCAGGGCTTGAGGTTGCTGGCTGGAACTGCTGGGGACGCCCATGCCTCGGGAGTGCTGGATATATCCCGGAAGATCATGATCTCGGCGCAGATAGATCTGTGCATCTGCAGCGAGGATAAAATTGGAATTACGAGTTAGTATTTGTTTGTCGTCAATTGGCTCAATCGTGCATTTTATTTTTAACTTTTGGAATTTTTCAAATATTCAAATTCAAGGAGTTTATGATACGATAATATCACAGCGTTTTTTGAAATTTTAATGCGATGACGTCAACAATAACTTTAAAAAGTTGTAGCTTGTGTAAATATTAATTATTTTCTAGTGCCTTGATTTTTTACCCCTTTTTCAAATGCCGATTCAAAGCTGCTTATTTTTAAACCAATTGTAAGATTAATTTAAATAATTTTATTGATACTAAAAATGTAATTTCTAAAACATGAACATATTTTTTAAAAAATATTAAGCTCAAGGAAAGTCTCTCCGATTTTATATGAATTCCATTTAGATAAAATTTTAAATTAATATTTACATTTCATACATATACACATTCACTAAATAAATAAAATACGAATTTGCAGAAGTGGAAGATGAAGTAGGATTGTGGTGGGGTGCCGTGATGTGTGTGGCAGCGAACTTCAGATTAGGAGAGGAAGATTCCGACGCCTGGAATATCGTCGAAGGGAAATTTCCATTTGAGAAAAGCTCGCAGTTGGGGAATAGCAATCCGTTGCCTCACGCTGTGCTTCTTCTCCTGCAATCCGCGAGATGTCCGTCGAAACGCTCGACGATTCGCATCATCGACCAAGCTAGCACATTCCTCGAGCATTCCACAGTTTACAACAATTGCAAGCAACAGTCGTCTCAAAATGTTTTGGTGCGATATCTAATTTTACATCAGCTTTATTCTTGATATTTGCCTTACAGGAGACAAATAGAGCCTGCTACGAGAGTGCATTGTAGTTGCATTGCATGGATATTTGATTGTGCAGTACTTCTGCAGTGCAACTTTCGTGGTAGATAAATTCAACGAGTGACTTTAAATCGAGGATAAGACAAACATTGCGATTTTAGTAATACTGAATCGGTTTTAACAAAATGTTATCATTGCAGCTTACCCAATTGTGGGTATGCGATTGGCTGTTGGAGATGAGAACTTCACTGTGGGAGGAGCTGAAAGAGGACATTGAAAAGCCCGTGATTAATTCAACTCTCATTGGTTTCCAACGGGATCTTGCCTGTATGCGACAACTATGTCAACACATACCGGTATGTACATATTAATAAAAATACCCTTTTTCATTTTGATTTTTTTTTGTTAATTAGTTTGCCAAATAATTAGATCGGTAATATAATGTAACCAGAAATAAGTTTGTTTATTTATTTATCGAATACATTCAGTGTAATATGAGTCACCGGTGACTTTAAAACGCATATTATTACAATATAAATACTTGTACAAAACAGATACTCACATAAATTTTTAAGTTATTCTTAAAATATTATTTAAATAGGATTGTAAAGTATATATTTTGAGCTTTTATGGACATTTATAACTTTTTCGTTATTATTGTAAAATTCGAAAGCAGCGAATATGATATTAATAATACAGATATACGGTCTCAAATACACAAAAATATACATGATACATATACATGAGGTCATTAAAAAACAAATACTTTTTAAATACAAACTAAATTCATAGTAAATCAAAGAATCACTTCTTTCGCTCTGAAATCCCCTCTTTCTCAAATCATAGATTATTTCTTATATCTACTTTCACTCTTCAATTATCTATTCAAAAGTACCCAAATAAAAATCAAAATTAATCTCCAAACAAATCAAACTTCTTCGAATCTCCATATGTACCTAACAACCTCTCTCTCTCTGCATTTTTCCATCCGCAGTCAGTTCTACCGCGAGTCTTCCTGTACGAGGCGACGTCGCGCATAATGGCCGGCGCGACGCCCGTGAAGACCCAGATCCTGCTCGACCGGAGCCTGCACCACCGCAACTCACGCTCCTCCATCATCTGCGGCAAGGATCGCTCGCAGGAGCAGGGAAGCGGCGAGCGCGAGCACGCGGCGGCGCTGTGTCTGGCCTGTCGGCACCTGCCGGTCCTGCTGCTCGCCTCGCCGGGCGAGCGGGCCGGCATGCTCGCCGAGGCGGCCAAGACCCTGGAGCGCATCGGCGACAGGAAGAGGCTCCAGGAGTGCTACGAGCTGATCAGACAGCTCACGCCCGCCATCTCCTCGAATTGAGCCACGAGCTGGCCGTTGAGATTCACATGGCAGGGGGGTGAAGTGCCAGAGGCATTTTTACGGACTTGTTTGGGAAGGAGTGTTTGGGAGGGGGGGATGTTACTCGAAGAGTTCTCGAAAGATTTATTATCAATGGAATTGATGTTACTTTATGTGCGTGAGCTGTACCGCAAAAACTCAGGTAGGATCTCGTGCCAAAATCGCATCTCGTGTGATTTAGAAATCAGTCAAAATCGAAATTAACTGAAAATTAACCTTATCAGCTTTTTGAATAGTATTTTACTTTGTATCATTTCGTATGGTACATTAAAGATTGTAAAGTATAAAATATTTTTAAGTGAAATTTTACACAAAGTCTTACTTGAGATCTCAGGTGAGATTTCAGAACTTTAAAATTTTTCATATAAAATTTTCAAACCAAATCATCGCTTAAAAATACTTTATATTAAACGTTTTTTGATGTTTCGCATAGACGATAGATATTACACGACTCATCAAAAGAATTGCTTCATTTTGAACAAATTTCAAGATTTTATTAAGTTTTTAATCAGATGAGATTTTGGCATGAGATTTTCAGTAGGGAAGTGTTTTTATATAATTAGTATGTATTTATAACAATTGTTTTTAAATTTGCGTTAAGATAGAAAATAACAGAAAAATACAAAAAATATATAAATTTAGTTGAATAATTAATTGATATAAATAAAAAAATCTACTGTAAGTAGTGTAAGAGTTTCTTTTTGTGAGGTTTTGAGAACTCTTCGAGAATCATAATGCTGTCTGAAGAGCATTTATGTGTATATAATACACGTATGTAGGGCAGTGAGAAAGAGGTAACTCTATCTCTGAGCTTGATACAGATTTTATTGTAAACGATAATAATGGAGGTAGGAAGATTGTACGCAGTCATTTGATTAATGACGGTTTGCGTTCATTATGCACTTGAGGCGTGGGCCGTGGTACCAGATACAGAAGGAGTTTATTGTATGATACGCACGCGTTAAAATGAAATACATTCGTGACCGCTATTAGACTTTTTCAACATAAATAGTTGTTAGGTATTAAAATGAAGACAACAATAGAATGAATAGCAATCAGAGTGACTAATTTTAATAGCGAATATGGATTTCGTAATTGAATATTATAAAATAATTTATTTTACAATCGTACTGTTTGAAAAAAATTGAACAAACATAGTTTATGATAAAATCAAATAATTTATTTTACAATCGTACTATTTGAAAAAATTTGGACAAATATAGTTTATGATAAAATCAAATAATTTATTTTACAATCGTACTATTTGAAAAATTTGGACAAACATAGTTTATGATAAAATCAAATATTTTATTTTACAATCGTACTATTTAAAAATATTTGGACACACATAGTTTATGATAAAATCAATAAATTATGTATGTACAGTTATTGTTTGTAACGTATTTATTTAAAATTTACTATTTCTTATTATGATGGGTTGCTAAAAGATCTTTATCAAGCACAATCTCAAGCTGTTTTCTTGACAATGTACAAATAACAGAACAATGAAAAAAGGAAGAAGAAGAGGATAAGAAGCAAGAACTGACTCATGAACAGATTATGGTCGATTCGTAAAAATTATATTCATCTCCATCATAATTACATTTGTATTTTTTTCATCGCCGTTCATTGTAGATATTTCATAAACAAAATAATGTATAATATTATATTTATAATATATTATAATAGTCTTTATAAGAAAACGACGTGTCGTTGAGTGATTTATTAACAACTAATATCCTACTTAAACGTATCTTACAAGGTACTTCATGGAAAGAGAAAATATACCTTTATTTTCTTAGGGTAGAGAAAAAACATCTACCCCCAGATTCTCTCACTATTTTCACGCGATAAGAAAAAAGTCTTTTTAACGCTCCACGAAAATTTTTTACCCTTAAATGCATAACAATGTGATCTTATCACACTCCTTCGAACAACTTACGCACTGGATACTCCTTATCACTTTATCACTCTCAATTAAAAAATAAACATAATAATCTTACGTTAAGAACTAAGAACTTCGCTGCTAGACAATAACGTATGATACACGTACAATTGAGATAAATAAAAAAGATATAACGATTATCCTATTCGACGAACACTATGTTATATAGTTATCGGGCGTAACAAAGCTCTCCGCGCAGAGCGTACGAATTTCCTCCCATCTTCTGCCTCGTTTGCACTTTGTGTAAATATGCCTATACTGATAAAAAATATATAGCTCTCTGTGGATGTTGCCCCGCGTAGACGAAGATGACTATGCGGCGTGTGGCGGAGAATGTCGGCGATCATCTTCGTGCGAGTCTTGTGGTTACGTCAGAGTAGTCGATAAAACATCGACGACCTTGTCTGTTACTCGTTCGATAGCAGCGCCTAAACAGATGTTGAAAGGATTTTTTGTTTTAGTACATTGTTGTTCATTATTATTCAAGGGTTGTTTAATATTATTTCTCACGAATAATGGATTCAGTGGGAGAAAATCAGCAATTGTTTAAGAAATTGTTTATGTTTTTAATCTACGATATTTAAGGTGGTTCTTACACGCAAGCGCGTATTGTGCGAATGTTTTAGAGGGTCACATTATTGTTTATCAATTTTCAGATCGCACAGCGTACAAAAAGATGAATGAAAACTTTATCTATAAACTTTCATACCTATTAACAAATAAAATTCAGATTTATGAATAACTTAACATCTTTAATTGAAACTGTTGAAATTTTGCATCCCTTCAATAACAAACAATTTTTAGTGAGTTTGAGTTTTTTATAATCATTCGAGTAATCTGCTTAATTCTTTAAAGGAAACATGAAACTTATGAAATTATTAACATCAATGTTACATTGTATTAATTATCAAATCATTTTTTTCTGGTATGGTTGTAATTTTAACCAGGTAACTTATACTATAAGTATTTCGAAAGTCGCATAAAAAATTTTGAACAAATTTTGTGGTCTTTTATAAAATTAATTAAAATTTAAAATATTCAATAAAATCAACATGTATCTACGTCTTTTCGAGATGCTAAAGAATAAAGTTTTCGATTGCAGCAACATATTTTTCAAGTTCAACTTTTCAGAGAAAATATTTATAACTATTAGTGGCAACTCACGGTACGGAAGTCGGCAAGGTAGATTCCTACAATTTTTAAACTAATTTTGACAAAAAAGCATTTTGCGTGATACGACCTTCGAAATGTAGTAAGTAACCTCTAGTTACATTTTCTATTAGTTTTATTCACATTATCTGGAGAAAACTAGGTCAAAGATACCCTTTCACATCACCTCCCTCGGACGCAGAACTACTTTTATTATTAAATCCACAGTTTAACTTGATAGAATGGACTAAAATCAAAATTTAAAAAAAAAACGGAAATTTATTCCTTCCCTTTTTGAAAGATACTAACCTGTACTCAAATTCAATCAGTATAATTAATTAATAGGGAACTTACAAAAGTTACGATTTTGGACTTTAAAACACTATCAATATTTTAATACTTTGTTATCTCCAAATAATTATTTATGGCTCTTGTATAATACTTATAAAAGTTAAATCACGTAAGACGAATCTGGTCCACAAAGTACTTATTTATGAACAAAATATTTTAGTTTCATGCGATTCCCTCAATTTTCACTTAAACCACGAAAATTTTGTAAAATTTTTGTCCTTCGACAAAGTCTATTGAATTTTAAAGAAGAAAACGTACAATTTACATAACAATATTTACAGTAGTAACAATGACTGCATTGTAATATTTAGCAGCGTTCTCAATAGCGTTAATTGTGTTGTATAAGATTATAAAACTTTATCCGTTTAAAAGAAATGATAATAATTGAATTTACCTAATATATAGTTGTGCTTATCACCCGCCAATTGCTCGCCTTCGTGATTGTGAATTTCTCCGTGGTCTTCGTGCGCGTGATCCGCGTGAGAATGTCCATGATCGTGTGAGTGGGCAGCTGAAAATAAAATCAAAAACGTGAGATGCATACGAATAGAGAATTCTTATTTTATCAAAATTAATTTTATAAATAGACGTTATAAATGACAACATTATATTATATAGGAAAAAATCGGATTTCTTTTCATTCCTATAGTTAATTATATTCTTTGTCTTTTCTTGTATAGATCAGAAGTATATATTTGCGAAATGAGTGTCGGATTTTTGCATTTTTGAATTTTAATGATATTCATATCATTAGTCTAAAAAATATTACTGCAAACATTAAAAAAATAAGTATTTGTATATACGATTTGTGCATACCTGTAAAATACAAAAACAACATTAGTACAAAACTGATATTGTTATTTTTATAAGTCAATATCTTGTTTTTTGTTTATTTCAAACATTTTATTCATGAATTCATAAATCATCAAGCTCATATTATTTTAAGTAATCCATCAATGCCTCGAAGATGAGTATTGTGATGGTTAAGCTTGAAATTCGTATGACGTAATTCATAAAACGATTAATTTGCATAATCGTGTATGCTTTGTGAATATCGTTAGCATTTAGTACGTAATAAGAGAATAAGTAAGAATTAAGAAGCAAAGACCTCTTAGATGCAAATCAAAACATATTTAGTTTGCACTATCTATTGTTAAATAGATAAATCGGATTGAATTTAATATAATCGGCGTTGTATCGTTTAGGCATATAATTATCCGTAAAGAGCATTAACCTTGTGGAGCATACATATTAATGAGATACTTAGGTATGTTTTTTGCATATTTAGTAAAAATATGCATTGCCCCGTCTAATCCTAAATAACTTAATGAATCAGTAACCAACAGTCTGAAAATGTAAAGTCGTAAAAAATTCTTGCAAATAATCGCAACAAAGTACACCTTTGTTGAACTTAACACACCATGAATATGAATTCCCGGCGATTCCGCTTTGCTAGTTATAAGCAATTTGTCATCTCATTTCCTCAACTCGGTTTACATAACAGCAGCAAGCGTAAAATAAAACACTCATTTCCAGAGTAAGCAAGTCAATTCCATACATAAGAAAAAGAAGCACTCTTTGATTTTATGTTTTCCGCGAAATATAGGTAAAAGTGAAAATGTCTCATAAAAGGAAATTAAAAAAGAACTTTCCTACTAAAATAACATTTCCTATACTCTACACCCATACATCTTTCTTTGCATAATCCGCAAGAAAGTACAATATTTGTATTCCCACTCGGACACCATAAAGACGCCAGGTCTTATACAACAAGTACACCGGCACTTACTGGCGAGCTGCAGTCCGAGCATGAGCATGAATCCCAGCAGAATAGCGGCGAGCTGGAGCAATCCGCTCTTGTTGTTGGCCCTCTCCCTGGCCAGCACCTCGAAGAAGACGACGTAGAGCAGCGTCCCCGCGGCCATGCCCTGGAGTATCGTCGGCGTGGGTCCGAGGGTCTCGCTGTCGTTCCTGAAGTGTCCCAGGGCCAGTCCGATGCCGATCCCCAGGGGCGTCACCATCGAGAAGACACTGAGATAGCCGAGGATCGTGCGATTCGAGGCGCCTGCGACGTACAGCTCCATGCCGACGCAGAAGGAGATGACGAGCTTGTGGGTGGCGATCGCAGCGGCCAGGTAGACGACCGAGCTGAAGGAGGGCTCGAGGCCCACGGCCAGGCCCTCGAAGATCGCGTGGAACGAGAGGGCCAGGACCGTGAGCAGGCTGCGCATCGAGCTGTCGACGTGCGAGTGGCCGTTTATGAGAGTTGCCTCCTTGACTAGGGGCTTGCCGCCGGATTCCGTGTCGGTCACCGCGGCCGCCGCTGCTGCTGATCTGCGTGATTCGCGGGAAACTGTTAGCTTTCAGCGACTTCCTCTGGTGCTCGGGGTTTCGAGGGCTTTGAGTTTGGTGGGTGCGGTGTGTCGGTTATTTGAATGTTGATTTTTTTATTTTCGTTGGTGAGTGGATGTAGTCGGCATATAAGTAAGCTAAATAATATAAGTATACAGCTTGTATACAACTATTATTAAAAAAGGCATTCTACATAAGTTTTATACAATGTTATAACAGTTGAGATATATATCTTTTTTTACCCAACAGCATAAAAGTCTATAGAAATTGCCATTTGTATACATTTTCATGAATATGTCTTCTATTTAGATTATAAGCAAAATACAGATTATACACACACTGTATAATGTATACATTAATTTTACTTGGGATTGATCTTTGTTTTTGGAATATAAAAAGTCCTATCAATATATATATTACTCTTTAATTAACTTTGAAGGACACTCATTCCCCTGTGGCATGCTTTTTTAGCGCGTATATACAAAGAACTAATAAATTCTTTGTGATATCAAAAGGCAGTAAATAGGTACAGTTTTTGTTTATAGTTAATAAGAGCACAATACCGTGACCGGGAAATTGTAGTAGCAATTATCCTTAAAAAATCAACAAAAAAGTAACATGCACATTAGGGGGACGCCGGATATCTCTGTCCTTGTCTAATTGAGTTTTCATTCATAATTTTAAGAGAAATCATTTTTTTTTAAGAAATAATAGTTGTCCCCGCTTCGTTTTATAGTAATCTAAATATATATATCCAAGCTAGGTTCATATGATTGTTGATATAGTAATCTAAATATATATATCCAAGCTAGGTTCATATGATTGTTTTGTTTTCGAGAAAACTTTGACACACTATGAGGGCAAACTACGCGAAGATTAACCTTTACATACTATGTTTGTCAAAGTTTTCTCAAAAAGAAAACAATCATATGAAACCAGCTTGGACATATAATTAGGTTACTGTAAAATAAATTGGGGACAGCTATCATTTTATCATTAAACAATTTACTTTGTAAATAAATAACGAAATACGTATCTAGGATAGCAGGAATCTACGGTCGGTATCCGACGTCTCCTTAATATGACTATTCACTTTAAAATAAGGACTGTTTTCTCTGCCGACGAGCCCACTCGCCACTAAACTAGAAAAAAACATCAGTATTCAAACCGACCCACCGCACTTCGCTTTCTCAAAGAGAAAGCTCATTTCCCAACTGAAGCAACTCGAAAACCCGAGCAAGCAATCAAGTCCCAAAAATCCCTGAGTGTCCCCCGAAGCACAAACCCACCTACGTCTCGCCTCCTCCATCGAGCCCGACGACAGTACGAACATCGGTCCCGCCGATCCCTTCCCCATCTGTTCACCCTGTCCTCCGGGCCCGCACCCCGTCATATTGCAGTCCTCCTCCGCATCCGAGCTCTCCGTTCGCCAGACACTCGAGCCCCTCGGCTGGACCGACAGGGAATTTCTCTGGGCGCTGCTGGTGCCGCTGCTCGTGTTGTTGTTCGTGTGGCTGCTGTTGTTGTTGCAGCGGCGCACCGACACCGTGCGATAGAGCAGCGTCTCCGAGGACTCGGGCTTGTCGGTGAGGGCCGCGTGCACCGCCTCCTCGACGAAGTACACGAAGAAGAAGCCACCGCAAAAGAGAAGCTCCGCCAGGCTGAGGCTGCCCAGGGTCGCCAGCTGGCCGTTCGACTGGTGGAGCTCGACGCTCTCGCGGACCTCCGGGGCCAGGTGCAGGAACGTCGTGAAGAGGAGGACGCCGCCGCCGAAGCAGAGGAGCAACGAGGTCAGCAGGCCCTGTTGACGGGTGGAAAGGGGGGTTGGGGGTGTTTACTCGATGCTGAGATGATGTTTTCTTGGTTACCGAGGTGAAGAAGAGGGGGTTTGTAGAGATTTCACGCGTGCTTTGCGTGCGTGTGTATTGTACTGAGAGAAAGAATTGTTCGTGTTCAGTGCGGCATGGTATCTTTGTGTATTTGTCGCAAATGACAGATTTGTTAACAGTTATGAATGTGGTACATGTTGGCCAGTAAATAGGTAAATTAAGCGAGTTTTTCGCATGGGTGAAAGAAATAAATTAAGTATAAAAGTATTAGACGATTTTCCCTACTATACAAGTATTTTTGAAGCAGCAAAGTAAGCAAAGGAATTGAGTAATTTCTAAAGAGTGACAACAAATAATTATTGTTGGCACATGACGTGCATAAACTTCGTAGACGTGTAAATTGCAATCGATGCGATAATAGTGAAACATAGTCCAAGTAACCAAGTCTTAACTGTTAAGAAATATTCACGTGTCCGTATTCAAATCCAGAAACCGCAATAGCTAAGAAAGATTCTGAACTTAAATCATTCTTTCTCTCAGTGATGACTATGTTTGTTCGCAAATGTGTCTGGACCGATTTAACGATATACGATTTGGTTCATGAACAAACATTTTCAAATCGGTTTTATCGATGTTTCAGAGTTATGTTGAAGTCGGTTTTATTATTTTTAAAATGTTTCCGGAAGGGTACGTTACATACGTTAAACAATTATTTGTACGCTTAGTCGTCGCGGAGCTTTCAATTTTTTTCGGATCCATTATTACTATTATACATGCGTAAAAAAGCCTCGGGATCATAAAATAGCACGTAAAAAAATTAATTGGTTTCTAGGAAAGAAGGATTCACTGCTGCACGTTATGGCTTATACCTCAACGCGCTATTTCAGTACACTTTCTACTTATATAATTTTAGTGTCATCAATTAAACTAATGGTGTTAGCTGTCATAAAGTAGTATAAGGTGGAATGATAATAAGAAAAGTAAAAGTAACGTTTTGACATATATAAATTGACCATAAATTACAATGCTTTTACTTTTTACAATTTAGTAACCTACAAATGTTTTTCTAACCATCTATTTCTAATTATCTTTTGCATCATAATAATATTATTTTGTATCTAAAACTTTTCGCACGAATAATGCACAACCAAAATAAACCAAGAAAATTGCTGTTCCCGCTCGCAGCAAGCTGTCTCTTCTTTCACTACCTATGCACATGCAATAAACCCAAGATAAAAAAGGAAACGTCCGCGCACGGTGAAGGAGGACGACTAAGCGTACTTGACATCCGCGATTAACGACCGGTAAAGAGCCAATCGCTATACACACACACACACACTCGTCTACCGCAAAAAGGAGAAAGAGAATGCCATAAGACTATCGGCGCGCGCGCTGGCAATTACTTGCGATGCATCGGCGTGCGAGTTGACGGTGAGAGTCGAGGCGGAGGTGAGGGTCGTCGAGGCGCTGGACACGCTGGTGATCGCCCGGCGATTCTCGCTCTTCTTCACCCTGCAGCGGCCGATTATCAGGGGCAGCATGCCCAGGATCAGCGAGCCCAGTCCCAGCACGAACATCGAGGCGACCTTGGAGAGGAGGAGGATCGTCGTGGCCGAGGGACCAGAGGACGTCGGCTGCGTCGTCACCACCGGCAGCTCCATTCCGTGGCTTTGGCGCGTCCCTTTCGTTTCAGTCTTTTGCGGGTAGGCACTTGGCGCAGACGCGAGCTGTTGAGGTCCTCCGTGCTGATGAGTGGTTACTGGCCTGTCGAGGGAAGGGATGCTGCGATGGGAGCTTCGCAGTTCATGGCTCTTGTAGCACTCGGCGATGGAGATCGGGAGAGATTTTCGAGATTGGCTTGGTACCTTTAAGATGAAATTTCGTGGTTTTTGGGGGGAGTTTTAGGTTTGCAATGAGTAGGTATGCAGTCGTAATGTCGGTTGAAGATTAGAAGTTCATTGTCAGACTAATATTGTAAAACTTTACAATGGAAATCCATCTCATAGAAATGTCATAGGCTTAAGGTTGTACTGGTTATACAATTAACGTTAAAAGATAATTTTTCAATTATAAACTATAATAATTCATTGTGCTGCCTTTTATGTTTTTTATTTAGTAGAATCGTGAGTAAAATATTACAATCCAAATTATAAGTTTTATAAATCAGAAATCAAAGTAAAATTGAGAGTTTTAATATTTTTGTTAAAATCGTCAAAATTGCATTATATTGTGGTTTTCACCAAACTTTAAGAAGAGACTCTCAATTTCACTTCGACTTATAATTTTCATAGATTACATTTTTCAGATCACAATAATTATCCATAGTTCAGAACTTAACAAAAAATAGAAAAACTATTTCGTACAATTTATGTCTACAGTTTTAAAGCGACAAGTTAACTTTCCCATAGATTACACATAGCCAATACAACCTTAATTGTTCATTGAACCAAACCTAAGTATATCCCCAATGAAAGTTGCCTCTCAACGACTGACAATGCTCATAACCGTAACAATGCAAACTACGACTGCATCCAGATTTCAATTTCAACGCTCGATCTCTCATGCTCGCACACACTGTCATTGAAAGCCTGCATGCCGGTGGAACTTCGGTTGAGTGGAACGAAAGAAAAAAAAAGAGCCGCGCGCGGCTAATAAACGCGACGATGCGCCTTAATTCGAACAAGAGCGCGTAGGAGTAACTCCGCGATACGTGTAAGTTCGTACTACACCTCTCGCAACGCGCGGGCTCGTCGCAAGCAATAAAACGCTCGCAGCGCTCCGGTCCATTACCTAGTAATAATTCCGTGAAACGCATTTGAGAAAGTGCAATAAAGTGTTTCGTGGATGATTGGAAAAACTCGCCTCAAGAGGTATGAATAAATTAGAGCGGTCGCGCACGATTGTCTCTAATATGAGATGAAGGAGCTTCACGGGTTTTTCCTTTGTCTTGAAAGATGAAAGGAAAGTAGGATTTTAAGAGCGCGAGTTATTGGTTGCTATATAGTTTCCATTTTTACTGTTACCGGTGCAGCAAGGTGTTAATTTTTTTATGAATTATGATTAGTATTTTCTCTTTACGCCGTGTTTTTCTGTTTCAAAAACATGAAGAGGAATTTGGTATCTGAAATCCGATTTCGTTCAAATGTTACAAATTATTTTAATGGAAATCATTACGCCGATCGTAAAGTAGAACTTTTTAGTAAAAATCTTGTGATACATCTCAAGTTAAGTAACCTCTCGTATTTATATTTATGCTGCAGATTGTAATTCCATAATAATAGCCAATTTTAGGAAAATTAAATCAAAATTGGTATATCTTCTGAATCTCGTGGCACACATACACGACTCTTTAGACTTCGAAAAGCTATTTCACCGAAAGTAGGTTATCTTTAACGAAAATTATTAACCCGCCTCGTAATAATAAGTGTAGAAAATTGCAAGGTTACTCTGTATAGAAGTTTCAATTACTGAGAAGTGATTTGCTGACCATTCACAAAAATTGCCTTTTTTTGACAATAGACCCAGTAAACAGGACGTGCAACTTTTACTTTCGAATGGAAGTATTCAACTCAGAAAGAAACGCATTACAGTTACCGGAACTGTTTCTAACTGTCTACAGATGTTTTTTAATACTTTATAAAGAATTCGTTCTAAATTCCGATCATTTGAAAATGTATAGGAATTTTTGAGCATATATTAAAGTGAATTAGTCTTAAAATGCGATGTTGCGATGTACATTAATATATACAAAACTACTTGACTTCTTAATTAAATCACATGCCTTGAGAGATTTAATTACACCTAATTTTACTGATAAATAAATAATATATTTTGGTCGCCAACTTGACCTAAGTAATAACTCACAGTATTTTTATATTATCAAGTATTCATCAAACCCGTAATTGAAAGACAACATTGTTCTATCCCGCGTGCCGAACGAGCCACGGCAGTGAATTGAAAAAATGCCCGGTTTCACGAGGAGGGACTCGTGTACACACCCACACTCGCACAGGACGAGTCGTACGTGAAATAAGCGCGCAGTGCAATATTCGCGGCGCGGAAGTGAATAATAAAAAGGACAGCGCGCGCGCTGCAGCAATTGTTCGCGTAGGCAACGACGCCAAGTGAATTGTGTGGTGCTCTTCTAGAAATTTTACGCGACGACGATCGCGGAATGCGAATTGCCGGGACACACGAGCGACGCGTTTTATATATATATATATATGTAGGGTTACGCCTCGGCTGCGCGTACATGGTGAAACTGAAAAATTGCGCGCGATAATAAATTGAGAAACGACGCGCGCTCGCGAATTATCGTTCAACGATCGAGGATGGAAATTTGGCTCGTAAAAATGAACGAGGCTCTCGTCGAGATTGATAATGGTAGACAGCTGTTAATTAAATCGGCGTTGTTTTTATTTTTACGTAAGCTTCTTCGTTCATTTTTATTTTGCAATCATTGTTCTTTGATTTTCTCGGTTTATCCTTTTCGATAATCTGTTACTAATTGCTGTTTTCTGTTTTTGCAGTAAAAAAAAAGGAAGATTCTATGATAAAATTATAATTCTGTTTTCCAGAATTGTTATGATTGCGTTTGTTTTTTCGGATTTTGTGAGCTATTTCCTTTCAGTCACGGGCGGACATCCATGACCTACCTTTTTAAATCGTTTTTCATATTTTACAGAATGTTTATTTTCAATTTTGTTATAAAAGTTCACTTTAATAAAGTTATATTCATAAATTGCAAATAAAATCGTTATGAATAATAAACAATTTGCGAAACAAAATAATTCATTTTAGAGAAAATTCATGACTGAGAAGGTTAAATATTAAAATATTGTGCGTCGTAAAAAGTATAAAAGAAACTGGTACATCGATTCTAAACTTTTACAAAAGAACATATCCATTATACAAAGCTTATAAATGCAATTACCGTTCCAATTATTTTCAGAACCTGGCCGTGAGAAGTCTAATTACTCCTCTCGCACTATTATATTCCAAACGATTTTCATCTAAAACGATCCCGGCGATTCTTCACCGCACACAAAGCCACGACTTTAATTATACCATAATCTCCATAATGTATTTCCGAAATTAGCCGCTCTCCGGTGTCCGCGCGGTAGGTTGGACATCAGGAATTTGGTGAGCGGGACACGGCGGGTTTTCTTTTTTTAAAAGGCCCGCGATTGCGTCAAACGAGCGGGCGCATCGACAGCCGAAAATCGGCTGAATAAACAAATACACATCACGAGTGTGTCCACGACGAGAGACCACCGGTTAAGATAAATAGCCGATCGAAGCTTATGTAGACGTCTTCTACCGCGAGCTCGCTTCTGTGTACCGTGCTATCGGACGTTTTGAGAGATAAGGTAAATCTTGACGCCGATGTGCCGTCGATTCTACTTGAGTTTGAATTGACGTTAGTCATTTGATAAAAATTGATAAAATGTTGTTAAACTGTGTAGAGTATAGAAATCTAGTGAAATGAATGTTTATAATCAGTCAGTTTCTTTTAGGAATGATAGTCAAATACTGTTTTTTACGCGTAAATATTTTAACTTCGAACTTTGTCGAATTTCAAAAGATAGTAAATAGCAGATAACTTGACAGTCAAAAATAAGAATTTCACTAGTCCGCACTAATCGGTGCGTTTACCTTATAGATAAGAAACTTTCCTATTATGTAGAAATAATCTTTAGAGATTAAATGAGCGTGATTTTAATCCGATTAACAATTTATATCCTTGATTTGAAGGAGAGACTGAAGAGTTTGTTACATTTGTTCATAAAAGAAAAATTATTAAATGAAAAGTAACACGAATACCACATATATCGAAACAAACCAATGCAATCATTACGATTCTGTTTCAAGCTCTGATTCTCAATGAGTGCACGGAGTTGATACTTATTTTTTCGGCAATAAAAAGAATGCTATTTTATTACTACACATAAGTAAACTCGACGGAGATCGAAATAGGTGCACACGTATTATATGATAATGTTATGCGCTCGTCTATTGCATTCGAAGTACGATCGCGCGACCGATAATTACACGTGTCACACACATGCCGGATTCCATTAGTTTTTCTGTCTTCAGATATACGAGAGATTATACCTATGAGGGCTTTGATCTTTGCTGGTATCTCGGAAAAACTTTCACGTTCGATTTGTCGAGTTTTATATTATTATTCTGTTAATATTATTCTCCGTTTTATTTTACATTATTATCTTATACATTATACTTTTATGTAAGTATTAAAATATGTTGAACAAGCATTTTTATAAGTGTTATAAAGACAAAAATATCTTGTTAAATCATAAACCAGAAACGTTCACATCTATTTCTTCATCACTATGGCGACAATAGTTTATTTTTGGAAGACGTAAGCAACGAATGAATCTATTTAAAATTCACAGACTATTTATATTGGGGGATAGAAATTAAGATTTTCTATAAAATCATCATGTTTAATTCTTTTTTACTATTAAATATAATATAATTTTTATATTGTGTTAAAAATATTCTTACAACTTGGTAATATATAGAGTTAAGAATTTAATAATAGAATTAATACATAAAGTTAAGAAATAAGTTATTGATAACCAATCATATGTAATACATGATCTTATAAAGTAATTCTTATCAGTGAATGAATTAATTAAAAAAGATTATTGAAAAAATCTTTTAATATTTTAATAATTATGATTATAATAATTATGATATAAACAATATAAACTTATTAACGTAAAATTAACATATTTAATAAATTACATATGACATATGATTATTTGTTTACAAAAGTAAACAAGGTTGTAGACAAATTGATTTAGAGATGATGTTTGAATAAATATCAAATAAATAAAAATACAGTAGCCTATAAGATAATGTGCGTAAATCTACGAATAAGACTATTATCATTTTATGATAATATAATTATACCGATAATTCTCTAATCTATAGGCGAAATCGTAATCATATGGTTAATTTGTCAAGAACACCGAGATGCAACAATTTTTCTCATCTTCCCGGTAACAATGAAATCCATTCATGTATATTAATCAAACAAAATTGTTGATCGATCGGCTTCGTTCTTCGAATGATCGCCGATAAACAAGCAATAGGTCGGTCGTTCGCCGACTTTCACGTCGATCAGTGCGAGAATAATTAAAATCGATGCTGACGATCCATTATCTGTATAATTACGAGATGTTCACATTGATAAAAGCCCGGCAATTATAATTGCGCTCGCGATTGGATCGGCAAAGTTTACGTTCTTCCTTTTCCTCTGTCACGCTCGCGTTACACTCAACAAAAGCTCCCGATTACTCAAAATATGTACAGTGTTATGTACACTGCAGGCCTGAAAACGCGGTCAATTTCGAACACGAGTTTCGTACTCGATTTTCAGCGTGTCGATTTTTCACAACAATAAAAGAAAGCTATGCATCGACGCTTTTGCCACACTTAGAAAATACCACATTGAAAATGACGAAAACAAAGTGACAACGTGCAATTACTCAAAAATCATAGTCGTTACATTGTTAAGTCAAACACCAACATGACTTATGAAACATTACTCTACTTTCGTTACCATAAATCGTTAGTCTTACGCAGTAAGACCGTTCAAAACCGCACAGCCATAATTTCGAATGCAATATTCTCTACGTATGTCGTCGATTTTCACTCCATGAGTAAAGAAGCACTTAAATACACTCTTCTCAATCATCCAGTATCCACGCCATATTTGTACAATACCTCTTCTGTAAACAACACGCGCACAGCCACTGTACACCTACACCACTTGCATCCTCCTTTTTAAAAAACACCACCGTTAAAACTTTACCCTCCCAAACAACAACAAAACCAACTAAAAGAAAAAAAGAAACTAAAAAATCCCAGAATGAAAACACCCGCGAATCGGTAATAAAAAGAGAAACAACAACAATCGAATCGGCAAGTCTCCACACGGAGAGAGAAATGCACGCAACGGCGGAGCAGGTACTTTGGCGAGTGTCCCTCTGCGTGTGTGGAGCCGCGCGGCGCGCACGCTCAACCTCTCTCTCTCTCTCTATCTCTCTCTCGCTCTCGCTGATGTCGTTATACGCGCGTGTCGGAATGGAAACGCGCCTGCGAGAGAAAGAGTATTATACTACACTCCCGCCTCGCTCGCTCTCCTCT
This sequence comes from Gastracanthus pulcherrimus, assembly GCA_949152435.1. NCBI lineage: Eukaryota > Metazoa > Arthropoda > Insecta > Hymenoptera > Pteromalidae > Gastracanthus > Gastracanthus pulcherrimus. The sequence continues at coordinate 6,384,634 of OX424573.1, forward strand.
TTGAATATAATATCGCGTACGGAGAGAAGCAGGAGGAGAAGGAGTATATAACACCAGCGCTCCGCGAACACGTATATATACACATACACATATATATATATATATATATATATATATATATATATATATATATATATATATATATATATATATATATATATATATATATATATATATATATATATATATATATATATATATATATATATATATATTATACGGTTGCTCTTCCCCTCGCGTGTGAATAGGCGATGTAGGTATGCACACGAGGCAGTGCCGCTGCGCGCGCTGTGCTCTCCCGAAAACTTTCAGCGGCGCGCGCTCGTCTGTTACTACTGACTCCTCTCGCTCTCGCTCTGCTGCTGCTGCTGCTCGCTATGTATACAGCTCTCCTCTCTCTCTCTCTCTCTCTCTCTGTCTATCGCGCCCGCGCGCACGCCGGAGAGTCACGTGTGTAAGATTTGTCGCTCCGTCTCTCTCTCGCTCCTTTTTCTGGGTTACGCGCACACACGTACACCCGGAGTAGCCGTAGCTGTAGATCTAAGCGAGAGAGTGAGTGTGTTTTTGTACGTGGAGCGATCGATGAGAGACGCGCCGCTGCTGCTGCGGGGCTCGCGACGAAGCTCGGCTCGTTTTTCAAAAATGGCTTTTACAGAGGTGTATAAAGAGCTGGGAGATGACCGAGAGATTCCCGGTTTTTATCTTGGCTCTCCCCCCCGCGCGTGTGTGTGTAGTCACGGCCAACCGGATATTCGCCGCTTCTCTCTCTCTCTCCTCTCTGTGCCTCTCTTTCTTATACGCTTCACCGGCGCGCTGCTGCTGCGGATGAGAGTGTGCGGTGTGCGTGTACACGCGTGTACTTTCGTCTCCGTCTGGCTCGCACGGTTCGTTACTACTTTTCCTCTGCACCACTGCGGTCACTCTTTCTCTCTTTGCGTGTTTTTCGAATCGACGATCCGTTTTAACCTCTGTATTTGCGAGATGCCGCGGATGCTACTTTGCTTCTTATAGGGGTACACACGCGACGAGGCTTTTCCTCCAAGGGGAAAATGTTGTAACTCCAGATTGCATGGTATTACTCAGTATAGTTAAACGCTCGCGTGGTAATTTTGCGCTATTAAAGTCTCGCTCACTTTTCCTCGTGATAATACCGGCTTTGCTCGGAGTTTCTATTTACGAAAAAGTAGCCAACACAACATTGCGGAAAATTAAAATTCTAAATTGATACTTTTTCATCGCTCGTTCCGTCGTGCAATTAATGCACGGTTATTAAAAGAAAGAAAGAAAAAATGTTAAAGAGCCCTAGTACGTGGCTCGAATGCAACAGCGCGCGAACCCGCGCGGCTTAATAAGACAATTCGCGCGTCTCCTTCCATCCTGGCACTCGAGAAGTCAAGGTTCCCGGCCTCTTGGCATTCAAGTGCGCGTCATTAAAGTAGGAAAAAATGAGCGCCGCCTGCATCCCTCTCGTCCTCGCGCATCGATCTCATGCACACGGACGCGAGAGGAGCGAGTTTTCGAGCCTCTCCTTCGACGTCGAATTTTTGTCACTCTCGCTCTCTCGACACTCGTGCGCGATCGTGTCATAATGCCATTGTGTCGCGTGTGTATGGGACGCAGCAGGAGCGTAATTCGCGAGCGCTATTTAACGTATTACGGCTAAACGGGAGCGTATGGCGCGCGGGAGGCGAGCGCGGTTGCACGTAATGCTCCGCACCTGCAGCGCTGGATTTGAGGCTCGAATCGAGATCGCGAGTCGAGTCGAGACCGCGAGTTGAATTAGGGCTTGAGCTCGCTTTGAGAGGGGCTTTTTTTGTATTGTGAATGGTTTGAGAATAGATTTGTTGATTGTTACGGATGTGAAGCGGAGTGGAGTGGTGCATTATGATAGTTGACATGCGATATTCTATGCCGAGTATTTGTATGGGAGAGATTCAAGCCACTTATCGTTTCAATGTCATTTACCCGCATAACCATGTTGCTGAGTATAATATTTCGTTATTCGAAATATATATTATATATCATTTTGTTTGTTAATATCGGCGATTGATGTACGACGAAGACAAGCTTGTGTTTAAATATCTGAAATAAGTTGTGAGTATGTATATTTAAAGCTTAATCAATTTTTCCCCTTTTAACCTGCACCGTTAAAAGTCTTTCTTTAACAAAAATAGGGTTCTTTTTTAAGATTTATTAATTTTAGAGCGCTGAAAAATATAAGCTGCTTTTGAGTATCTTTCATGGGCAAAGAATAAAACGGATCTTCCCAAAGTTTTTATGGTAATTTAATGTATTCATTCATTAAACAATAATGACTATTTGTCACAATTATTTATGATCAATGTCAGTGTCAGATACAAGTGGGGCTATACTTTTTGTACAGGGTAGAAAAAAAAGTATTTCATCAATCGACTGGAACTAATAAAATTTTTTAGTTTAATAATGGCAACTGAGTAAAGTCATATCTACATGTACAGCAGAAAGATAAAGCCATTTAAATTAAAAAGAAGAAATTATCAATAACCAACTACCAAAATAGATATTTTATACTCACAGAATCTTTATTTTTATACGTTCTTATCTATATTCTTGGTTCATCGACTAAAAAGCTTCACTTCAAGTAAATTAGTCAAAATCATTTACCCCTAATTGTGTACTGAAAACTATAACTCCGGTGATGACACACTACGATAATTGCTTATAAATAATTCTATGTTAGTCATTTAAAAAAAATTAGATTATTGTTTTGCATTGTTAAAATGAACATTAAATTTTCCTTCAAATGTTGGGAAGATCGATGTTATTTCATGACCATAAAACATTTCCGAAAATCACTTTTCTCAGCCACCTGAGGTAGATTATATTCTTAAGAAAGGTATATACAAGGATCATTTATCTTTTTTTGCTGTAATACTTAAAGGCGCTTAAATGAAAAATTTAGCATCGACATTTACGACGTGCACGATAATAGAAGCTATTTTTAAAGGATTGCCTTGAAGGTTTCAGAAAATCTTCAGAGCATGATTCTCTTAAAAATATAAGGGAATTGAGCTTAATTTTGAAAAAGTGAGTATTAGGTCAAAACTTTATTACTTTTTTAAAAATTATAAGCTCATATTGGGATATCTGTTCATTTTAATTAATGTTACTACTGTAGAGTACAGTTATCTTTTAGTTTTCTAAATTCTGTTAACTTTATTTTGATAAAAAAAAAGTTCTGAAAATTCCTAAACGATCCACAACTATTTAAAATACATTAGAATTTTAATATCATACGTTACTAAGGAAAATTAGGTTAAGCTTTAAATATTCATATTGTTGACTTATCCCGAATTTCCTTCTACCAAAAATGAAGCCAACAAAGCCAAAAGCTTCCCAATTTACAAAGTCATTACGAAAACACACAAAACTCGGGAAAAATTCGCATCGGACAGGTCGTCAAAACTTCGGAATCCGCAAATTCAGGGATCCGCGGCGAACAGCTGATCGCGAAGGATCGATTCGCGTGTGCGGAGCAGTAGGTACACGCGCAGTACATGTAGCGGCTCACAGGCGCGTGGCATTTTTCGTATCCGAAAACTCGAAGGTACACAGCAAGTATCAGCGAAAGTAGAGCGCGCCGACGTGTATATTCACCGCTCGCAGTAGCTCAAAGTTCGTGATTCATTCGGGCCGATCTACCCACTGTACCACAAGAGTATATATATATATATATCAACTACACGACGATGCACTTGTGTGCGAGTTGTTAGTTTCTTTCTTCGTGATGCCTTTATACGAGAGTAGTCCATGGTTCTGGTGAAGGGTGACTTAATTTATGCGAGAGTTGCTCGTGGTATTGATGAAGCGTGGCTTAATTTGCGCGAGATTCCGCAGCTGGAAAGCGGAGGTGCGCGTTGGGGAGGGAAACAATGCGAGATACACATAGTGCACGCGGTTTACGCTGGTTTTGAATTGCTAATAGGAGCAGTGGCAATGGTGTGCACGTATGGAATTAATATAATAATTATAGTTTCTAGGCGCGCTTTCGTGATTTACGATGTGTGTATTGAGCTGCAATAAAAATCAAGCGTTAACTCACCGCTTTGGAGTAATCAATGTAACTGCTTTATGCAAACGTTATGGTTTGTAAGAATAAATGTTTTTATTATTATTATTGTTACTATTATTATAATCGTTATAAAAATCCATGTACGTTTGTTTGCGTCAGTTTGATTATTCCATTTAAAATCGGCTTAATTCGGATTGAAGCTTTTTTTTCGATTGACTCACAATATAGAGTATAGGAATCTTGAATCATATTTGGGGTAGAAGGGGGACCATTACGTATACGCAAGTGAACCGGAAGTACCGGAAGTAATCCAGAAATGATTTTTTGTACTTTGAAATTTGAAAAACTGAAGAATAAGGGTCTCATTTATGTATATATATATATATATATATATATATATATATATATATATATATATATATATATATATATATATATATATATATATATATATATATATATATATATATATATATATATATATATATATATATATATATATATATATATATATATATATATATATATATATATATGTGTGTGTGTATATATATATATACGTTTGTAGTAACTTATACATTCTACTTATAAAGTATAATTTATAACGTACTGAATTAAATACATTATTTGCGAAACTATTTACTGTAATTCATAAGCTAGCTGAGAGTAATTACGTGCTTTTCGCAGACAACCGCTTTACGACATTCAACTTGCATATTATTTACCAAACTATTCATTGTAATTCATAAGCTAAATGAGGAGTAATTACACGGTTTTCGCATAAAAGCGTATTACAACATATTAAACTTGCATATTATTTACAAAGAATTTTTAAACGTAGCCAAAGTACCAACTAAAGCTAGATTCATAAAAAAATACTTGACGTAGAGGGTACTGTTTTTGTTAATCAATTTAATGAATTAATTAATTAAATCAATTAATTAAATGAATCCAATTATTTATTGGATTGACGTCGACGTCGTTATGTCAACTAATTGATTTCCTTTCTCACGTTTCTGTTTATTACAAAAATGTTTTTTAGAACGTGATATTTTTACTATACGTTTTAGCATACTTTGATATGGCAAATTGTTACTTATGTGAAGTTAATAAAGAAATATTAAATTTTGTGGTAACCATACCTCACTATTAAAGTTTTTAATGTTCACTATCACAATCTAGTAATAAATACAATAATTATTATTGGAACAAAATCAATAAAAAAATTCTAATCAATAAAGAGTAGCAGGTAAATATCGTAGATTTTGATAAAACCAATAAAAGATAATATAAAAATGTTAAAAAAATACAGAACTAGCTCAGGAACGTCGACGAAGATTAGCTGTCACAATATTTTGCTGTGGGTTGGGTCAAGAGAAATACACAGCAAAGCAGCCGAACATAAAACTTTCTAAAAATACATCTGATAAACAACGATAAATGAAAATGATTCACGAATATAGATAATATTACGGACAATAGGAGCAGTAGGAATTTCAACAAAGCGGTCACTACATCGGAAAAATGTGACCCGTGAATAATGCAATGCCATTCAAACGTCGCGTACACGTACGGGCGCTTTATTTACTTTTACCGCTCAGCGCCGTTATTCATAATTTTTTTCGCGATAAAATCCAATTAATCGATATTATGACGCGCCGACTCGTGTATTTTTACCGTTAACTGCATAACGGCAACGACATTGTTGCTGGAAGTGCTTTCAGAACTCATAATAACATGCGTCTCTGATGCTTTTTTTTCCTAACAAAGGAAATTGCCTCAATGTAATGGACGGGTAGTAGCTGGGCATGCTATAGGCAAAATTGAAAAATGTTGTTCACGGTGAGTTTGGCAGGTAATTACGAAAAACAACTGTGATGTTTCTCGTAACAAAAAAAACAACTGTGACGAAAACTTTTCGTTCGTTAAAATAAATTATCCGGGGTCTCGTTTACCATGTTCTATCGTTGTTTAGGATACGCACATCTATCTGCTCATACCGTGAAAGGCTTGAAAATGCATCTTGAAATTCAAAGTATGCGATTTAATTGAACGTAACGTTTGAACGATGATATCTGGATTAAGTGTTAATTAGAGATAATCACATGCTTTTTGATTTTTTAATTTGCGATAATTGATTATATCTGTAATTTGACTTGCTCGAATGCACTGTAAACTCATTTTGCAACAACTTAAGCTCCTCAAGACGCGATTTCTAAAATTTCTAAAAATCGTCATCCAATTACACCATCCAACGAGAAAACAAAACAACAACAAATCTCGCGAACCTTTAAATTAATTAGCGTCTCCAAACGCTTGCGATCTCTCACCAACCTCGTACATCGCGATAACGCGCGTTAATGAGCCGCTCCGTCGAAGAGACCCACCGTATACCCTATACTCGCGCGCGAGCGCATCTCGCCACTCGCCAGCGACAAAAACCGACAGCGAGCGCCGCGCGACAAAAAAAAAAGCCACGAGAAAACCCGCTCGCGCTGCGTGACCGGCTCGAGAGAGAGAGAGAAAAAAAAGCGACACTGTAATTTCTCTTATAAACCGAGTCGCGCCACAGGTGAACACCTATCTGTGTTATTGGGTCAATCCTTGTGAGCGCGCGCGCGCACCTTTCTACCCCGGTATATATCCACTGCGCGGCGCTCTCGTGAAAAGATCGCGGCAGGCAGTGAACGTAAGGAAACCCGTCTTGGGAGCGAGAGCGTACGTTGAACCTTTTTATAGCGCGTGGATGTGTGTGTGTGTGTGTGTACACACTTGCACACACGTGCGTTCTCGTGACCAGTGGTGTATATATACATGGGTTTGATAAAGAGACGCTGATAAGTAGCCGCGTGACCCCCTCGTTTTCTCTTTTTCACTTTTTCCTTCGGGTTTTCTCTCTCGACGCCGCGAGGAGGACCGAGTCAGCTGCGGCGAGGCCTTGCCGTTGCGAGGAGTGGTTCAAGGGCTATTGGTTGTTCGAAAGGACACTTTTTTCGGTGGTTCAATTGGAAAGCTGAATTTTGAATGCATATGAAAATCTCTGTTAAAGTTGGAGTAACGTGAAATGTTGAAGAAACAGTCAATTATTTCCTTCCTGTGGTTAATTATTGATTGCGAAATTATAGGAGTTGCGTAATATAATTACTGTTTGGGTAACGATATTATTATGTGTCTACTAAATTAAAATGCCTTGTGCGAATTATACGTTTCGGAGCGTTTTCAATTATCCGCATGCGTGAAAAGCCGCTCTCGTCATATAAATTCAATCAATTTTTTTTTAAACGTCAAGTAGCTATCTAGAGTACCATTTAGACAGCCTTCTCTTAAGAGTTTCGTTCTGTGCATAGGTTACTGAACCCGAGATCTTATACATTGTAAAGTGAAACATTCACGGAAAGAAATTTGTAGTTGACCTTACTACAATTGTAGCTGCAGCAGCTGTAATTTGGTCTTTAACTTTAACTTGCAAGCTGCAACTCCAACAAGTACAATAAAATTGTTGTATTGCACTTGGCAATCGTAGAGATGAGAGTTCCAATTGTAACAAATACTAATCAATAATCTTGTATCTCTCGCAGTTGTAATATTTTTACTTATTCATCACTATTCATATCCCATTAAAGTTTGCTAATTATTTTTAAAGTCATACAATCTTAAAATATGAATGTGCTCCCAACGCTCATCATAAAAATTGCATTCCATTACACACGCAATTACCATCATCTCGATTCCTTCCCTCAACATTAGGAATTCCGACGGTAACGGCCAAAATTACGAAAGATGAGTCAAACCTCACAGCGCTGACTGCAGGCAGTCGTGACATTGAATTCGCCCCGGACCAATTTTCAACTTATTGTAAATTGCGTAAATTGCCATAATGCCGGGCGATGGATAACCCCGCGCGCGCGCGCGGCAAAACTCGCGCGCTTATAATATACGATGCAGTGATGAAATTTCCTGCGGGATTTCAAATTGCACGTCCATATGCGGTCGCTCTGGCTGCTAATTTCCCGTTGCGAGTTTTTCGCCGGGCGCTCGGGATTTCTCCATTATTGCCATCTGCACGCCGCTCGATTGGATTGGTATGCTTTGTAACGGATATTTGGGTGAACTGCTTTTACGTAGAGTCGCGTGCCGAATAATGGCTTTGTCATTGAATTCTCGTTTCTGTGTAATTTAATTATATGGGATTGCCGGACAGCGGAGGCCTTCCAAAGTGGAAATCGATATAACGGTTTGATTATTTAGTCATGGACCATTGATAATTGAGCAAGAGTTTAATTGAAAGTAAATTAGGTGAAGAACTATTTTTACGAATTTAAATAATAATACAATTTTAGATGAGTGCAGTGTAGTTACCGCTAGGATATCAGTAATTGATCGAGACCCAGTTATTAATTATTTTTTTTTATCAATTCGTTTTGGTAAATGTAGCGTCGGCACTACTAGAGTTCAGAACTGGAATCCTATAGTACGGTATGAGTTTCATGTCTGTATACCCCAAACAATGTTTATATGTACATATATACGTTTACGTGGATAGAAAAAAACACCGTACCTATGAGTTCCATTTCTGAACACTAGCAGCGCTGATGCTAGTTACATTAAGAAAATAGGTCGCTCTTGAAGTAACCGATCGATAGGAAAAATCTGTATTTAAAATGACCAGTTTGAAAACTTTACCTCATCTCTCTTTAGTAACGTAAATATCTAATCAAAAGCTAGCCCGGCAATGCTACTGCACACAATTAATATCCACCAAAGTTATGTCAATCATAAAATCGACCATGAGAAAGCACAAATCCCATTACGGAATTTCCAATCAACATAACTGCAGGTTCAAGCATAAATCCTCCCACTTTTATCGCGCATTTCCGCCAAATAAATCACAATTACGATTGAGCCTGACGAAAGAACAAAGCGAAGGCGTAATTTATTAAAGACATAAAGGACAATAAAAGTCGCTCTCCTATAAGCAATGGTAAATCAGGAAAAAAGCACTTAGAGAGCAGCCAACGCACTTGCGCGACGACCCGCAGCCGTCACTCATAATCTCCCGCGTATAAGCTGTCTCCGTAAAAAAAAGCGTGTACAGCGACACCCGCGAAGCTCGTTTCCTGCTGAATTTTCTGCTCTCGCGCTCCTCGCGCGCCGAGAAAAACCAGCAACACGCTGTATTCTCGAATAGCGCAGCAGAGGATGCGAGGATCGTGATTCACATATACGCGAGTTCGTCACGGCGCCGGCGTGCGGCTTTTTCTCAAACCGCTCGTATACTTAGCGGATAATAAATCGTTGCGCTCGTCCGCGTATGTTGCGTGCGTAAGAGTGTGAAAAATATGCGGCGCCGCGCTGATTTGGCAGCGCGTGTAAGTGTTTCCCTTTTTTTCTCAGTTGGATGGGTACCGGGTCGAGCTTCATTTGGGAGTCAGGAGACGTGCGGTACCGTTTCGCCGACGACGAAGCATTCATCTCAAGCCGTTTGGGAATACCCTGCCCCGGTGATTATACGTATAGGTATGCCGACTGATCGGTGAATTACTTTTTTACCGTGTCGGCTTCGTTTCGTTACATTTCGTTTCGCTTGATATATGGGTTGGTGTTGTTTGCATGCTTGTTTGTTCGGTGAGATGCGTGGAGAGTAACTGCGTCGACGTTAATGATGAGTTACGTCTTGAGAGTGGCATATAGTTATTAAGTGACCTGTTTGTTTGGTCAAAAAGGTATAAGGTGTTTTGTTCCATTTGTAGATTACGCAGAAAAGATTTCTTAATGCAACAAATGGGTTTTTTGCTGGGGGTCAGAAAACCTATATAACCGTGAGATTTCTTGAAAAGTATATAAAAAAAACTATTATTGGAGATAAGAATAGCATACAGCGTTTGATATAATGATCTTTCTCACAGTTCAAGGTTTAATCATTATGGACACTCATAACTTAAATGTAGGTTAATATCTAGTTGGCTAATTTATTTTCAATAGCGAAATTTTTTTATCATTTTTTTCAACGATTGCGCATATTGAAAACCTCGTTGAGAAAAATAATACATAGAAATGATACATTTCGTAATTAGCTGATAATTAGCTCAAAATTTCAGTTAATGAGCTTCTTAGCCGACAGTAATCACCCATTTTTTTTCAGTATTGCACTCAACAATCATTACTATTTTCTATTAAATTTCTTGGCTTAATTGTATTTTTTTTATCTCACGATTACCAATCACTCATTTCGCAATATTTATACTGCTGACCATTTCTCGTTAAACTGCATTGTCGCGTCCTACTTTAGTTTATTTTCGCTGCAGTCGATCGAGATATTCGTATATGTATTTACGATAATATAAGTGCAGTATCTACAGCGTGTTTAATTTCCGATTGAAGATATGTATTCAATTCTCAATCGGTAAGACAGCTTGTAATCTTTTTAGGTGGCACTCTTTGCTCAGTAAATTTATCAGATAAACAAGAAATTTGAGATTGGAAAAAATACATTAAATAAGTAAATATTTGCTGTACTCACTCAATACTTGAAGTCCGAACATAAGTGCGAATCCCAGGATGATCGATAGGTACTGGAACAGTCCGCTGCGATGCTTGTGCAAAATTTCGAAGAATACTACGTACAGTAGAGTTCCGGATGCGAGTCCCTAGAAATATTAATTTCATTAATGCCAATGACCGAATGAATGAATTTTCCGTTTAATTCTGTAGTTGTATTCTAAATAGGTCTTTGAAAACGAAAGCTCACTAAGCAATGAAATTTCATCTGTATAATGTTAGCAAGTTATTTTGAAACATTATTGTTTGATTCAAAATAATCAAAAGCGACAAAATAAAATAAAATTACAGAAAAATAATAGTATCTTGACATGTGCACAGTATTGTTAAAGTTATATAAAAGTTAGTCTAAATTTTTTCAATTAATGGTATATGAATGTGTTAATGACGACATGAAACGGTAAAATTGCACGTATATATTTCAGATGCGTATTGATTTACTTTTAATCAAATTTCCGTTTCAATCCCTATTCTAGATTCTTTGCTAATGAGAAATACATTAGTTTCTTCTACTTCAATTACCATAAGTGCCATTCGGGAGTAACGCGAATATCAAACGATCATATCTCAAAAACTACACGGTTAATCAAATTCACATCTAATACAAACGTATTAAAATCTCGATCTATATACATTTAGGGTGCATTCTCAGTAGCGCGCACCGCGCGGGTACCCGTGCGCATATATCACGAAAACGCCCTAATAAAAGGTTTTTTACTTTCTATGAGACTTTATTTGATTAGTATACAAAGTTTAATATCACTTAAACTATCGTTTCAACAATAACTATACAGACTTGCACACGGGTACCCGTGCGGTACGCGCTACTAAGAATGAGCCCTAAACTGCCATCACTTTCCCAAAAATCTATACTCTCTTTCTTTTTGACCAAACTACCTTAAACTTTCTTCAATATACACTTGAACCAACCTGCAACGCGACGGCGGCGGGTCCACTGGCGGCGGCACTGTTGCCACCCACGAGGATCATGCCGATGCCGATGCCGAGCGGCGAGACCACCGCGAACATGCACACGTACACGTAGCTCAGCACGGCCCGGGTGCGCGAGGTCGTCAGCTCGACGCCGATGCAGAAGGCGATGATGAACTTGTGGGCCGCCACGGCGCCGAACATGTACCTGAAATTCAGAGCAGCGAGAATTTAATCGTATGTGGGAGGAGAGAAAATTGCGAATTACTTGTGAGAGGCTCGTACTTAGTAAACAGTAAGTTATCAGTGTTTATCGAGATATTATATTTTTCTTTCAAAATATAGTGGAAGGAATGATGCCAAGTTTGCGGAATATATAATGATTTAAATAAAACAATGATGCATATTTGGGCGCTGATTTAGAAGTGAGTTGACTATAGTGGTATATATTAGTGGAGGTATTAATATAATGAAAATATAATTATTATTTCAGCTAATGTTAATACTTTGCAGGAATGTACAATAATAAAACTGGAACTTAGTTCAAAGATAGAGCAGATAATGAATCATTCAATTACCGTAATTAATGTTACTCAATAAACAACTCTACAGCTCATTCTAATCGGATTACATAATACAAAAACCTAATAGTGACTACTTCGATACACAAACTTTTACTTTTAGCTGATAAGGCCGTATGGTAATAAAAAATACATTATATTATAATTATTATATACTAATTAATTTACAGTGGACTCTTTATATACGACCGCTCAATATGTGAAATTTTCCATAAAAATTGAAAATTGTATCCCAGCTACATATTTTTTTTGTAATGTAACTATTATTTAGTATTATTTAGATTATATAAAAAGTCATCTAGCATGGACACTATTTTCAATGTTTACCATATCTTATATCGAGAGTCCACTGTATCTAATTCAGCCTTTTTAAGGTCATGAAGTGAAAGGGTTAAAACTAACTAGAGAAAACAAAAAATAAAACGAAAAAAAAGTTATTGTAAAAATTTTTCTTGGAAATCACTCTGAAGATAATTCTATTAAGAAAAGCGATTTTTTCACTTGAAAACGGATTAATAAGGAAATATCGACTGAATTACTTTTACCTTCTCAATAGAAAGTAAAAACTCACCAGACGTATTGGGCCGAGCTCTCGAGGCCAATGGCGAGTCCTTCGAACAATTCGTGAACCGAGAGGCCAAGAACAATCAAGAGGCCTCTGATTGCCCCGTCGTGGAAGCTGTCGCAGTCTTCGATTATGTCGAGGTGCGTGTGCCCGATCTCGCATCTACGTACAAAGTTTATCATTGCTATAACTTGGTCAGAAATTCGTATTTTAATAAAGAAAGTTATTTTATTAAAATTCTATACATTTCTTTACTAATTGGATAGTGCATTATTGATTCAATTATTATCTATTATTAACTTTGATCATTTATATAATTGCTATAGATAATATAATAGTACTCTAATGGGCTTAGATAATAAAATTATGAATTTTCCACAAGTTTCCTTCATCACATTCATTTAATGGCAGTTTTATGGAGATTATCAACGTTAAGAAGAAACTCTTTTCCGGATAGAGATTAGAAATTTCTTCGTAAAAAATTGCATCACTCGAGTATTGAATTACGTATATTAATAGCAGTAATATGGTTGATTAATGTTAAAAGCGAAGTTAGAATGTACGATTATAAAATGTACAAGTGGATACTTACGTTTCTTCGTGATTTTTCCATTTAGGACTGGCAGCGACACTACCGTAAGTCTCGATAGATTCAGTTGAGTATATGTTGACGTTACTGCTAGTCTTTGATGTTGTGTCGGTGGATTCTCTTTTTGGGTGCCTATGCCTCAAGTGAGCGTGAACTATCTCTTCAATGAGATACATTATGAAAAAGCTGAAAAAAATGAAGAAAATTAAAATATTCATCTTTGAAATATTCAGCTACCATGATGACGAAATTATTCAGCATCATTTTTGACAATATGATCTTTAGATAGAAGTTTAACTGCACCACTGACAAATATACCAAGTCAGAAAGAACAAAAAATACGCTTAATTTTTCTCGTATACTAAAGAAACGGCGACGAAGTTTTCACGAAAAGTGAGGAAACAAATTAGTATTAGAAAAGAATAATTACACGCTCCGAACAATATCTTGCAACACTCATTACTCCAGTTAGATACGAAAAATTTTTTCAGACCGCTAAAACCCATTATTTTCCAATACTTTCCCATTGTACTTTATTGCGGCGATTGCATTCTGTAACCGCTCTTGCTTTCCTCGTTTTATTATAAGTCGTTTTCCAAGAACGTCGAGTGATAATAATTACAGCTCGATAGCAGTAAAAGAGAGGAGAATCGGTAATTGTTATTGTTTTCGTTGTTGCGAACTCACCCGCTGCAGCAAAACACCTTGGCCAGCGAGAAGTTGAGGTGCGGTAGGATTCCTTCCTCGATGAGGTGCTCGACGCCTTCCTCGACTTCCGGCAGCATGTGCAGGAAGGTCGTGCAGAACAAAACTCCACCACCGAATCCCAGCAGTACGCCTACGTACCTGAAGGATCTGCAAATATTGCAAAATGATTTGAGAATTCTTTTTTCCTCAAATATTTAAAGGTTGTGTGCGTCAAACGACAACGTGCTTCGTTAATTGGTATATGTTAAGGAAGTTTATTATTTGCAATGGTAATTTTTTAAACATTAAATCATGTTTTGAAAACATTGGCGCATTTACGGATGTGTTGATGATTAAAGTTTCATTTTCCAAGAAAAACGTGCGCAAAATACAGCCAAACAAAATTCGTGAAGAGAAATAATAAAGATAATTTTTTGTAATAAAGGATGATTCATTACTACCAAATGAATATAACAGTAGTTTCTCTAATTTTTTAAAATACTTGTAAGCTGTAGCTTAACTTAGTATTTTATATTTAAGTAATACGACACAAACAGTTTCAAAACATCAGCAAATGTTAGCTAATAATGTATATAATTAGAATGTATTTTAATCTAAATCGGTATGACCAAAGAGTATATTTATTTTTTAAATAAAATTTAGCTTTAATCGGGATTCATGCAATAATTATTTTTTAGGCAAAAGAGCAAGTTGTTTAAACTGTAATAAGATTATGAAATATAACAAAGAATTTATGAATTACGTAAAGAACGATAGAAAAAGTCTTATGACTAAAATGAATAGACCAATAAACTACCAGCAATGATCGCTTTTACAATCACAATTTACGTTTGTAATATCTTTTTATAATATTGTCATGTATTTTCTTTTAGATTATAATTTCGCTTGATATTTGCACAAGTGATAACCCCGATAAAAGTTCGTTGTACAAACAAAAAGACTTATTCTTATTTTTCATGTTATGCAAAGCTTTAAAATATCTTCTCAACAAATATTTAATCTAACACATGTATAACAAAAATTTATTTTCAAATAAAATAAGTTGAAGTGTTTTTAATTTCAAATGCAAACAACTTATTAAAATTTTTAATTTTAGCCGCCAACCTTAACCTAGTTTAATGCACGTCTGACCGGACCCGACTATTTTCTACTTCAATGATAGATATTATACGTTCTACGTGAATTTGATGAAATCAGCTGTACGTCCTTAGATTCTTGTATCAATAATGTAAACAAATTTTAATTTTAATCATAGGTTTTCTAAATTACACAAAAATTAAATTCCAAATCGTAGATAATCGTGAGACAGTTCTTAAAGTATAAAAATATACAGCATTTCTATACCGGGTTTCTGCTTTTTTTTATTTAAATTATTGCTTTAGCAATTACTAAAGTAATTACTATTTTTTTAAAAGTAGAGATAAGTATTAAGTTTTTATTGCTAAAAATGTTATTTTTTTTTAATTTCATTTAAAAAATTATATTGCTCCGTTGAAATTTCAGTCTAAAGATAGTTAAATTACCGGAGGATAAATAAAAAATGTATAACATAGTTATTCACGACAAATCAAATGATACCGGCGCCAAGCGCACTAATACTTAATCTTCTACGGTTTTGAGCATTTAAGGCACAAAATAAAAATAATAATTTTCAAAATGCCGACCAAGATTTATATTTTTTCAATGAGCCAATTGATTTGTCGTGAATAACTATGTTATCTATTTTCTATTCATCCTCCGGTAATTTAACTATCATTAGACTGAAATTTCAACGGAGCAATACAATTTTTTAAATGACATAAACAAAAGAGAAAATAACATTTTGATCAATAAAAACTTTATTAACTACTTTAGTCATTACTCTAGTAATCACTAAACGTAATACTTTTTTCAACCTTTTTTAATAAAACAAAGCAATTGCTGAAGTACTTACTAAAAGTCATTACTAAATTCTTGCTTAAGAATGAATTTAAAAAATAGTAATTAATAAAGCAATAACATATGTCAAATAAATGTTGAGTTATTTCTAGAGTAATTACTTCAGTAATTGCTAAAGCAATAACTAGAAAATATATTAGGGAGTCACCTCCCTCTCCGCGGGGAGCGCTCGTGGAAACCCGGTATTGAACAATCCTGTACAAATTTTCATCCATTCCATCATTCCAACTTTATCTACAACTAATCTCACCATCATTCTATCTATCTCAATCTTATTTCAATAATTTTCATCAGCGAAGCTTATCAATCTATATTCATGTCAATGCAAACTATATTTTCCTTGACATTCTAGCAAACCTCTCCCCAACTTCCACGCCATCCCAAATCCAAGCGCATTCTCTCTCCACGCACACACAACCCCGCGACTCACCTCGGATTGACGACCTGATTAGTGGAGATGATGTTGAAGCACTTGGCGATCTGCATAGGTATGATGCCCATGCAGATGCTGACGAGGCAGAGGGTGATCATGGTGACGGTCTTGGCGGTGAGCACCGAGCCCGTCTCGTCCATCTCGGCCGCGTGATCGTGCGCCTCGTGATGGTCAATCGCGGACGCGGTCGCGTTCAGCGCCTCCGTCGTTTTCGACCCGATTATGTGCATCAGGTGCTCCGGGCTCTTGTCGTTTATGTGCATCTTGACGGGCTGCTGCTGATGCTGCGGCAAACCAGAACGGGAATTCGATTAAATGCAAGCGCGAGGGAGTTTCGTTGGGGATTCATGGGTGCTAAGGTTTTTGATTTGGAGGGCGCACGTTGACGAGCGTCTGTAAGGGTATTTTAAGGGGAGCACTTGCGAATTTTGCGAATGTGCGATGAAGTTTACCTAGGTATATGAGATTCACGACACATCCGTTTTCCGCGCGATAGCAGCACTTAATACGAGCATCCTATGTATGCAACTATATCGATTTGATTAAATTACGACGCGATATTTCCAGTAATCGATGAGTATGTTTAACGAGCGTTTGTATGAATTCAAGTTTTGTGGATATTTTAAGAAAAACACACATTAATTGTGAATACAGGATACAAGTTATCAGCAATTAATCACGACACAGTGGTTTTTCTACGTCAAACCAGCCACCTACGCAACGAACAATTCACACACAACTTTACTCAACAATGTATTGTACTGTAAAACGCGGAAGCACGCTCTCGCACAGATAAAGAAAATACAATTTTTCTTTTGCGCTTCATTAGTCAGTCTATTTTGCGCGACTCGACGAAGTCGTTAAAAAAAAAGCGCGGCAAAGCTCGCGCGAAACGATGCGACCACAGCGATTATAAAATACAAACGGCTATTACGGAGTCGGTCGCGCGTCGCGATCTTACGCGAGACTCGCGAGAACGAGGACTGGCGCGTCTTTAATAATCGAACGCACGCTCCGGCAGCGGAGTCCTCGACGCGTCGATCATCATCTCTCTCTCGCACTCGCATGCAGAGTTCGCGATCTCGCGCCCACGATCAATCAAAGCATTTTTTGGTCGGCGGCCTCTCAAACGAAATCGAGAAAGAGAAAGAGAGAAAGAGAGATAAGAGAGGTTTCGGTCGCTCGTTGAATTTCGAGTTCGCACGTTAGGTATTTGTTATCGCGGGCAACGTCACGCGCGAACTGTAATAAACGTGTGTTAATTTCGGCGATTGTCCCGATTATATAGCAATTAGGCGTTTGTGCATATAGTAATAAAGTTTTCGCTGGTATCTATTAGTCATGTAAGTCAGTTGTAAAATGTTATATTTAAAAATGGAGATTAGGTATCAATTTTATTTTTAATTGCGTTAACGAAAACTTATATTTTATATTTTCGATTTGCATAAAAACGTTAAGAATGTTGTATCAGAATGTTACTCTGCTTATGAATTGCGGACATTGCCGACTAATCTAATAAACAAACATTAACTTTTTTTATTGCGCCAATAATAAAGTTGTTTATAGTGATTAACAGGTAAACTTTGAAAAAAAAGCTTTAAAAAAATTTAGTAAAATATTATAACTTTTTAAACGTTTGTGAATTTATTTTTTAACAATAATTTATAAATGTGTCATTTATAAAAATCTCATATTATTGTAAAAAGATAAATTTCTAAAAAACCAACGTAGTTAATTATGTATTTCTAAAATTATATATTATTAAAATATTAATATCATTTCGAAAAATCTGAAACTAAATAAAATACGTTCTTGTAATATTAGCTCCTATAATTTCTCAATATAAGCCCAGATACAAAGAGACAATAAATATTAGTCTTGATAATACAAATTTCAATGCACGTGTGACAACACGTATAAACTTTAATAAACTTAAACTGCTTTTTATAGATCATACATCAATTGAAAAAAAATTCATTAAATATTCCCAATGCATTAACACTGTTGCGCCGGAAGAAAAAATCCAAACACGCCAGCCGTTACCGCACAAAAAAGCGAGAAAAAAACTAATTCGCAAAACCAAAAAAAAGAAGAAGCATCGCTCGCAACTATGCACATGCATAATACGTAACCGAACACACTACACCCATACACCAATATGCAGAAGATCAACAAAGTTGCGGGAGTATAACAGCGCGCGCGCGCGCAAAAAAACGGAAGAGTAGATCTCGCACGCCACCCACCTGCTGTCTATATAGGTATCCGTATCTGTATCAGGCAGTCTTCGTCACTCGCGATGCGCGTCTCTTCCCGCGGCTTTTTAGGCTCGAACTCGTCGTCCGCACCGCGCTGCGCCGCCTAATATAACTTTAACGGCCAGCCGCGATATTGCCCCGGCGATATATATAGGTACGCACGCACACACAATGAGAGAGCCGCGCGCTCGCGCCTGCGTTTGCGCCTCTCGGTGGGGAAGGTAAGAAAAGGCTGCTGCGAGAGAGGGCGAGAGGGGGAGAGAGATAGAGAGAGACGAGTTATAGCAGCCTGTGCCGCTGCAGCACGCAGAGAAAGAGGGAGAGTAAGAGTCCGGTTGTATAACGTAAAAAAGGTGGCGATCGCGCGCGCGTTTGCAGCTCTCTCGATTCGCGGCTCGGAACTTTAAGTGCCGGCGACAGAGACGTCGTCGTGTAGTGGTCGTCGTTAACGACCTAGGCGCGGGAGGTACCGGGTATTGTTGTCGCTGCGAGCGGGACGGGGAGGAGGAGGAAAAACAGACGAGGTACCGAGGGGAATTCCCCGCGCGGGATGAGGACTTTTTCAAAATTTATGCCTTTCACCGCTGTAGGTGTTGGGGGTTTTTTCCAGCTGTACGTTCAGAGAAATGACTTGTTTTTGCAAAACTTTTCCAAATTTAGATTTGTGCAGTAGTTAATTTCGGACCTATGTATTTATATTCATCCATTGTAAATTTTGGAATAATTTATTTATCAAACTTTTTAACGAAATTAGCTGAATTTGTTAATTTAGGACCTAGAATCATCTATTGTCAATTTCGGAATAATTTATTTGCTAAACTTTGCCAAATTTAGCTAAAATATGTCAATTTCGGATATAACTTGTACAGATTGGGTTATTAAATAATAATTATGCTTAACTTTTGTAAAAATAAACTTAGCATACGTTTGTTAAACTGTATGAATATTGCCAAAGGTTTACTTAACATTGCTTAACATTGTGTACACTTTGCAAATAGTAACTAACTTATTCTTACAGAAACTCAAAAAAAATAAGTCTTGTCAAACTTTGCTAAACATTGCCTGATGTGTTAGCCTGACTTTTACCAAATTCATCAAAATATCAAAAATTGACTAATGTAGCAAAATTTATCAAGAGTTGTCCAGAATAAGCATAGTTGGACAAATATTAGCAAAGCTTCCTAAACACTTCGTATCCTCTAAGGAATACGAAAAATAATCTGTTGAGCGGAAAAACTGTATTCACGAGTATGCCAGGTAAATCAGCTAATTCTTTACCGAATTAGCAAATTTATTCGACGAAGTATCAAAATTACTGGCTAAAAAGTGATTTTCTTTTGCTAATCCAGTGATTTTTTTCGATATGTCAATTCCGAGACCGACTAATTCCTGCTTCAACCCTTTTTTCGTTATCCTAGCCAATTATCTATTTTAGTGACATATATATCAACTTACGCTCGGATCTTTCGGCTTATTCGCTGCTTCTCCCTGGCACTCGCGCGATCCCACACTGTGAACGAGACGATGATACCCGCGTGAGGCTGCTTACACGCGCGTGGGCGTTTGGAGAACGAAATATTTAGAGTTTGGGGGCAAGTGGTGTGTGGACGCAACGTTGCAGACGCAACTGCCACCGCTGGCTGCTGCAGCTCTGGAAATTGCGTAAAGATTTGCCGTTTTCTGTTGGGCGCGCGCGCGTTCTCGCGAGCCTCTATTCCGAGAATGCGCGTTTATTTCGATTGTGAGGGACTCGCGTATATTTAGTTTTGCTTCTTTTGCGTGACGAAAAATAAAATTAACGAGCAAAATTGAAAATAAGCTTTTACTGCTGCGAGTTTAATATTTTGAAAACATTGTTTTTATTTTCGAAGAGAAATACGGCGCAGTTTTCGAACGTGACAAGTTTTATAAATGCGCTGTAAATTTAAAACTTTGATTTGTACTTCTTTTAAGAAATATTATTTTAAATATAATATAGATTTTTAAATTTTTGATAAAGCACGTTGAAATCTTGTTACACGTTTTTATTACTTGCAAACACAGTACTTTTTAATTTACTAAAAAAAAGATTTATATCTTTCTATGTTCTGTGCGTTACATTATAGTGCAATCGAACAAAATTATAATTCTAGAATTTCACCCGCAAGTAGGCGTACTTTTCGGTCTTACGCGGACTCGCACGTCTACACCTTTAAGGCGCCAAATTCAAGTAACTGGTGTTACGAAGGATTATTAACAAAACTAAAATACTAAAAATCTTTGGAGTGATTTGTTCATCAATAACAAACATTTGTTAAATATTTTTTCGACTTTGTTAATAGTTTCTTTTATTAATTTCTTAAAAAAAGATGAATAAAAATTTCTGAAGAATACATAAAAGTCACAGTAAGCAAAAAATGTAATCGGTGAGAACAAGCCGTTTGAAAAAAGTGTGGTGTGGTCTCTGCCACGCGCGTGCTCGTGGGTTTTAATTTAAACCTAAAAAGTATTGGGTAAGAAGAAGATCTTATCACTCACTTATCACCGTTCAATCTATAAGTATTTAATACTTCAAATCTTTTATACTTTGTATTACCATTGTTTTACTATTAAATATTTCATTTTTCTAATTGTCCAATTAATCTATTGATTGATAAATTACATAATTATTTAGGTTTTGTTAAAAATATTAGGTTGTTTTGTCAAAAAAGAATTCCGTTTAAAGATATATGGATAAGTAATAGGAAAATGTTTCTCCTAAGTACTTGACGTGTTTGAAGTATTACGGAAAGTTCCTTAACGACGTTGCGAATGCCTAAACGAATTCGCAAAACAATAATCGACGTTTTACCGAGGATAACATCACCTTTTTTGATACACAATCGAACTAATTCTTGGTAATCGGTAACGATCTGTTTTTTTGCGAGCCTCAAGCCTAAGCCCCAAGATTAGGACAGCCAGGTAGCCTATAGAGGCTTTAGGCTTCGGTTTCGTGCGATCGCTATCTCGGCTTTGATAACATATTTTTCATCGAGAAGAGCCTTTGTACTCGACGATGATCGTCTTCTGATCACTCACATTGACGCCTTTTATTGACTTCAACCTATTTCAGTATTGTAATTAAACAGATAAAACGTAATGGACTTTCTATTCAATGTGCCCAATGTCAAGTATTTACGTGATTGATTATAAATCAGAGCAAAATTTATACTTATGTTACTTTTACATAATTTCTTTTTACCAAATCATTCTATGCTTTGCGTTATTAAGTAAATCTATAACATTTTCGTATAACATTCTTTTATTGAAAACCAAAACATAATCCAATCAAATTCAAGTAAAATAATTAAAATATATAAATGAATAAAACAAATTAACAATAAAATGATATATATTTGTCAAAGTTTATATAAAAAATAAATTTACATAGTTTTATAAAAGCATAACTTTATTTTCACTTATGATATGACAAATAATAAATAATATTTAAATAAAATCTTTACATAATGTTGTATATAATCGTTATATAATATTTTGTATCGAGCATCATTATATATTTTAGTGTGAACATCTGAATATCCTGACTCATGAATTATTATTATATTAATAATAATAATTAATTAGCAATGTGCCGAATTAAATTTGATGATAACGCACATCTGAATTGAAATCTTGCCATTCATATTCAAATATATTTTGATGTATAGTCAATATCAATGCTGTATTATTGATCCTTGAAATTTTTTGCCGCCTAAAATGTGTGACTACAATGTTTGTAATCTTTCAAATCGGTGTACAAGTCTTGCGCAAGTATAATACTTGATTTACTGTTGCTACACTATGCGTGCTTTTCAATTTTTTTGTTTATGTATAAAAAATAGAAAATTACGTCAGTCACGTGTTAGTTCCGGTGCTCAACAAACGCAGATTTTTTTATTGCTTTGCATTGTATCATTGTGAACCGGTTGTCTCATAAATTACAATCTACGCATATATACTTAGACGTAAACAATATTAATATTATAAAGCTTATTAACGTATGCATATAGATGGAACATAATCCTGGAGCTTATGAGAAGATTTTCTAAGAATTCAAAAAATAGAATGAATATTTGTTCTTGTATAAAGCAATTTGGAAAAGATAATCTGAGATGTAGGTGTCTTCAGGGAAATCCCAACGTATAGTCGCGTCACGCGAGAAGCGAGTAAACTTTTTGCACCTGCGTATAGGTATGCGAATAGTGTACTGCATACAAGATTACTGCATCTAACTGGATTCTATATTAGATTTAGAAAATGACGTAAAAACACAGTGTTGTGAAAAATTTGCGTTTTCATTCATGAAGTTTTAATTGGTTCTGTTAATTCTTTTAATGTTGAATTAAACATCTATTTTTAATTTAAAATAAAAATATAAAACCTTAAAGACTTATAAATTGCTACAAATTATGCACTGCATTCTCCATACGTGTACGACTTATAGGGTGGCGTAATAAGTGAATGGTGTCCTGAATAAAGTGAAAACATCAACATTCTTTGCACTAGAACTTATTCGAGATAAAGTGTGCGATTTTGCCTTTTTATATTATAACTTTATAACAATTAGTGTTTTCATTTTGTTTTTAGCAATAACAAAGATTTAAACAAATATTTTATTTGAATATAAAACGATACGTTATTTTAAAATTAATATTCATTGAAAGGTCGAAAGGAATTTATTGAAATATAGTTTCAGAGTTAACTTCTGCTTGATTATTTTTCTCTATTATCGATTTCCGCTATTTATATCTCAGAATGAATAAAAATAAACAGAAATTATGACACTACCGGTTTATTAAGAGCAACAAAGGACTCCACTCTATGGGAACGCAAAAAGTCGATTAATCTATATCCTTAAGCGTAGCATCGCGCAGATAAGTATACCCACGCGGCAATGTAATCCCCCCGCGTCGGCTGAAAACATTATATACTTATAAAAGGCTTACCGTAAACGGCTAAAATCCTGGAAATTATTGCACAAGAGAAACGCGCAGTCGTACTACAACCCGAAGATCGGAATCACCCACAAACTCCGTCGCGTCTTCTTCAGCAACTTCCCACATATATAATATAGGAAGTGCAGCGGCTAAGCGCGGGGAAGCACACGTGAATCCCCGCAGGTAAAGTGTTTTTCTCCTCGCGGAAATACGAGCCTCCGGGAAAGAAAAATACCTCTATATCCTCTTCTCTCCGCGCACGTGTGCGAATCGCTCATATACCTATATATGTACACACACACGTATTTCGAAAGAATAACCACGTATGAGCCAGGCGTTTTTCCTTGCTGTCGTGCTGCGCGCGCCTCGTCGGAAAACGATCGACTGAACCCCGCGATCGCTCGCGTGCACGCTCTCGAGCTCGCCCGCGCGAGATCGGTAAACAGCTGGAGCGCGCGCTCTCGAGAGAGAGAGAGACTCGACGGCGTGCTCGAATTTTTGTTTTGCCCCGTCGCTGCTGGACGCAGCTGCGCAAATAATACGCGGCGCCGAAATGGGCCGTGTTATAACCAAGGTGGATTGTCGAGTCGGCGAAATTCTCGGTGTCTCGGTGTTTTGCGAGAGGCGCGAGCTCGCGTGGCTCTACGAAGAGGGCAACGATCGCGACAGCTGTGCAAATTGATCTTTTTTTCGTAATTGGGAGGCTCGAAGGTCGGAGTTTTGTGGAATTTTGGGGTGTTATGTTGCGGGAGGTGTTGGCGTACCGAATTCATGGATAATAAGCTTTTGTTGGAGTTTATCATTGCGACTGGTGTAAGGTGATGTGTGTCATGTTTGAGATGTTACGCATATGACAAATGCTTATTGACTTACCTTTTGCGCATATCTTTTTATTTGTTCATATTGTGCATTTTCACGCCTAGTAGTTCTTTTCGTTTTAAGAAATTGTAGCGATAATATTTCTTATTATATTCTTACATTCTTTTTAATTTCATAATTACTTATACATAACGTTATGAAAAACCCTGACTTTGAAGCTGTGCTATTAAGTTATTCACGCATCAACGTCATAGCTATCATTAAAAATCTAATTATGTTTTACGAACGATGAATATTCCAAATTGCGCAGACATTCAGAAAATTCGTGAAAATTACCTCTCATGACGTTCGGAACTAACGAAAGATCGGTAATTTTTTTGTTTTCACTTTCCTCGTACAGTACATAGAGTCGATATAGTACGCGCACTCTTCTCGGGCAGAGCAATAACCACTAGCAGCGCTGTGAGTGACGACGCGACGCCTCAAGTGACAATTAGCCAGCTGTTTGAGACTACGAGACGCGACTTCCTTGGCGCGTATATGCATGCATTTTCATGTCTAGCCACTGACGTACCACCGCGATTATAGATCCCCGCGAAAGACCTATCCCAACGAGGATTGATCACGTTTTATTCGATTAATCGCAGTGTGCCATCTGCTTGGGTCATGGATTTTTATGCGTTAGTCGACTTTTTTTCAACGATAAGATAATTTTTATTATTAGAGAATGGAATGTATGAGTGGCTCATTTCTATAAATTACTGCGCGAGTTTGATAATGTATTACATAAAACGGCTTCGGTTTCCTGATAGAAATTGTGCCAAATTTTTGAATAAAAATAAGTTCAAAGTCAATTAATGTGTTACATAAACTATTGCATACGTTTAAGTATCACGTCTTACCACACTCACCTTATTCTACTTATTGATATAGGAATTAGGATGGCCCAAAATCTAGCTTCCATAATTTAAATAATTTATAGTGCCAACAATCTTTGTAGTTGTATGTCACATGTAAAAATAATAAATAATTGCATATATAGAATCGTAAGTAGTGATTAAACCAACCTTATTATGACAAGCATTAGCGATGAATTTCTTAATTTCCGACTCACCATTATTGTTTTTTGATAAATACAATTTTTTATACAAAGATGTTTGTTGACGACTTTTATAGATTTTTTTTTAGAAAGAAGGTCAATGCTTTCATGATTTCTTACTACTACCGACAAATAAAAGTTAATTTAATTGTTACAATTTACTGTAAAGATAAAACAATTTAACAAAATTATTTGTTATATATGTGAGAATAAGCAAAAAAATGTTGAAGCAATTTCAATCTAGAAAGTGATAAATAAAAAAATTTATAAATACTTTTATACAAAAGATTAGGTAATAAAGAATGATTGATTTATTTATTAATTACTTTGATAGATACTGTAAAAAGTACAACAATTTATTTAATTTTAATAATTTTTGTAAAAATAATGATTACTTAAACGATGTAACACTTCTTTGTTAATTTTTGCTAAAATTAAGTATAGGTATACTATATCTGCAACATAGACAAGTATTCTTTCCACCAGCTTCCAAATCATTTTTCAAAACTTCCTTATATACAATACTTAACTTACAGTAACTTAACATTAGATTTCTTAATAATAAATGAATAATAATAATAACTTAACATTAGATAGTTCTTCTATCAACAAAAAGACCATGAAATCTCGAGCTATCATTCACAAGCAAGTTTCCTCGTTCTCTCCCAATCTCAGACCAGAAACAATCATCTTCCCAAAAATATCCGCAGACACCGGCGGAGCTCAGCGAGGAGCCGGCCGCCTCAGCGCTCGCCACTCAATATCCCATCGAAAGCCCCCAGACTCATCGACAAATCAATTTCGCCCCGAAAAGTCTATGCATTATACAACGGCCCTTTGCATCCATCTCCCGAAGACCGAGCTCCAACTCTCTATATATACCCTCCTCCTTTGTCGCGCTCTCTCGCCGAATATCCGAATCGATTTCGCATGATTCGCTGCATTATACCGCACAACTTCTCTCTCTCTCACACACACACTGCGCTTTGGCAGTCAAGGTCGAACTTCGTGTCTGCCAGCAGCAGCAGCGGCGGCAGTCAATTTCGCCTGGAAGTGGATTATATCGTGCCGGCTCGTGTACTCGTGCCAAGAGAACGCGGGCCGGCAGCGCATCGCTCGGCGTTGCTCAATACATGTGCGCGATTACACGCGACTCTGAACGCTTGTGTTTACTGTGGATGAATGGTGGGTGAGTGTGTGGGTGTGGGTGGGTGAGGACTGCTGAAGTATTTTTAAGAAATTGAGCGGATTGCTCGGAGGATGCGAGTGTCGCGAGGTCGCTGGGAAGGAAATACGATAGCTTTTTCAAGTTTCGGTGCACTGGGATTGAAGGATGATTGGTTATTCATGATTTGAGGATTTAGGTTTCCGTAGTATTGACTTTGCGTGTAATGAATTTTTTCGTTCTTACTATTATATTCTGATAAATTGCGATTAAATTATGAGGTAATTATGATTTTATGAGTGTCTTTTGTACAATAAGCTTTGTGTTTCTGAATAGTCATATTAATGGATGTGTTTTAGATTTTATCGAATTATTCTGATACTGTTTTTACATTGTTTCAAAAATATTGACTTTTTAATTTTCTTAAAAAAAACAATTTTGATTAATTATAAAAATGTTGATTTAAGTAGTAGTATATATTATTTTTTAATATTTATTTCAACATAAATAATTTTTATTTTAAAATAAGAAATAAATTGAAATCAAATATAAATATAAATTTATGAAGCTTTCTCACAAACAATTTATTCTTATTTGGTTAAAAAATGGAGAAAACATTTTTGAGAACTATGACACAACTGAATTTTTCAATGACAGACTATTTATCAGTTAATGCTAACTAAAATGAAGTTGTAACTTTACTTTACGACCATATAAAAAAAACTGTAAAGTGAAAAAATAGATAGGTATAAAAATACAGGTATAAACAGTTCTAGTATAGATCTACATTATTTAATTAAAGTAAAAAGTAAACTACTTTAATTAATTAAGGCTCCACCTTAATTGAATTAATATGTACTTATATAATGAAAACTTTTATAAATAGTAACAATTACAAATGTCAAACATGTGGATAAAAACTTTAGAGATCCGTAAAATTTGACTAAAAGTAGAGAAAGACGCCGGACCTTTACTACTTGAAATTCTGATCTGTCTATATTTAAGTATACAGCAGAATATGCGCCGGCTGTACGCGTGCTCGCACGTATACACGTGCGCATGCATGTGTATATTGGCGTACGCGGCGAGTGAGTCAGTCGCTTTTTCAGACGCCGGAGCGGCGCGTCCGCGTGCATACTTAGTAATAGGACGAGCAAAAAATCGTAGAAGCAGTTTTTGAGGCGTAAAATCGACGATCGTCGAATCGTGCGTGAAAAGGCGCGACAAAGGAATCGTGATACATTGGTTTTAATGGCTGCTGGACTTAATTAATTAGTTTTTCCTTCGCGAAATGGCTGCAGTTTATTACGTCGCTGAACAAATTGTACGTTTAAGCGTGAATCTTCGGAAAAACTATCATTTTCGCATGGCTTGTTGTGTAATACGCATCTAAGCTACGATTTTCATCGATGTATACTTTATTAGTTTCGTAAATTCAATGATTGTAAATATTATACAGGATGTGAATTGTTTGGTGTTGTAGTGAATAAAGTTATTTTGTTTTGAAAGAGTGACATAAATTTGAATTTATTTAAGAACTTACATAAAAGCGTTAAATATTCGTTTAATTCGAACGGGGTACACTAATTTCGTAAATTTTGTAAATTAATTTCCTCCGTTAATAATTTTATATTGTTAACATAAGATCTAATCAGCGTTACCTTATCCGACAACTCGAATCACAAAGAGTCCATTAATAAATTACATTTGTTAACATTTCCTAATAGACAGACAACAGGCTAATTGTCCTAGACAAAGCAGCGGCTAATAAACAACTTAGTTACCATTACCAACAATGAGTACCGTAGACACCAAACCCCACAATAAAAACGAATCCCCCCACGAGTTCGTGCTGCCATCTAACCTCCGAAACACGCAGCTCCTCGATCGCCCCTGGCTAGGTAACGCAGAAAAGAACCGGCGAACGTAATTTTTCCACCTGTCAGCAAGTTACTAACAGCGCCAGCCTACATTCCTCAACGATGAAATTGCCGAGTCGTCTCGTTTCGTTCCGTCTACTTCTCCCTCGCGTCTCGCTTTTATCGTTTTCTTCAGAATAACACAGTCGTCGCGCCTGACATATCTCCGCTTCGCGACAAAGTTCAGGCGAGCTTACAGCAATTTTTGCACGCTACTTATACTTAGTTGTATAGTGCGGCACAGTCACCGCCGATCGCCGACACTCCAGTGCAGTTTGCTGGTATATAGCCTTCGATGACAGACGTGCTGTTGCGGCCGCGCACGCAGGGAGTTGGCCTACGCGTGATCGTTAAAGGTGCGAAGTGAGGAGAAAGTTTTTCCTCGCGCAGGCTCGCGAGGTGAGTACCCGTAGATTTTTAAGGAGTTTTTTCGTCGCCGCGCAGCTGTGAGACATTTCGCCGGCTACAATGAACGAGGAGAGGATGTGGAAGGACTTTTACTACAAGGTGATGGAGGAGACGGAGAAGAAGCAGAAAGAGCAGCAACAGGATCAAAACAGTCACGAGGCCAGGTAAATATAAATATACGGGTGACGTTATACATATAGCGCGTTCCACTCTTGTTGATTTTCTTTCTGCGCGATTCCCAGTGTAAATAACTACAAGTGTTACTAATGCAAAATTCTGTTGCAGCTTGTTCAGTGTTCGTCTTAACAATAATAATCTGTATAACATTCCTAAATACTTTTGGTAAATATTACTCGCAGCTTTATACTTTTAATGCAACCCCGTAGCTTATGTAGAAACGCATGTGCATCCAAAGATCGGTAATAAACCTCTAAATTGTGATGTTTGTATAGTGGTATAGAAAGTAAATAGAATGCGGGCAGCAAGATGTTCGGCAAAGTTTTTAGCGAGAGCCATCTAAGCGCGAGTTATTTCGGTATTTGACTCATCCTTGGTGATTTCCCGGTGAAAGGTCTGACCCCTGGCTGCGTACTGCCGAGCGTCATCGCCGATACCGAGAAGGCGCGCGCTTTATGGCTCGCCGGTTTGCGCTCGCATGGGATAAACGTGACGGTAATTAATGCGCTGTATGATCGTTATGACAGTATCAAGGATTTATGCAGAACGTCTGGCACTGTGTGTACAGTGTAGTTGTAGTTGCATGGATCGTAAAAGAAAAAGATGATCTTGGAGAGGTTCATTGTGTTGCGTTCTCATGATTATTTGGCTTGCAGAAATGCTTCGAGTGTGATGTGTATACAAACATTATCTTGTGAATTAATTAAGCGTAAGAGAATAATACTTAAAATATTAACAACGCAGTAGTTTTTCTTAGTAAATACATCATTTTTATTAGTGGGGTTGTATTGCCGGTGCTAGTTGTTAGTGATCTACCTTACCGACATTTTGTACATAGAGATTTAATTTTATTCATAGGATAGTTGAGAGCTATAGAGACGGAATAACGATATGAGACATTTGAATAAAAATACATTTGTGGGTCTTGTTAGGTTCGTCTGTTTCTACTTGAACTCTTGTAAATCATTCACATATATTTTATTATAAACGATATTAAATTTGAAATCTTTTTATACGTAAGGATACCAAATTAATAAAAAATATACTGTCCATTGTACTTTGGATTAATAACTGTACAAATACCATAAAGCTTCAGTTATATCCAGTAAATAAGTGACATAAAAATACAATGCGGTTACAGCTATAGATTAAACCGGCTGACAATTGATCTCTTTAACATCTATAATTGTTTAGATCACAAAAAAATATGAATTTAAAAAAAATATGTTACCCTCTCACCCAAATAGAAAGTGGAAATGCACCATCAAAAATAAATAAAAATACTTTTCACTACTTTCTCTGGAGTTGAATTACATCTATGGCCAAGTGATTAGGGGTGAACGTGTTTGAATTTAACCTACAAAGTATATCTATATATACCGTATATATAAATATACTTTGTAGGTTAAATTCATACACGTTCACTCGGAATCACTTGACCATAAGAGTACATTTATTATTAATTACAGTTTTTGTGATTTAAACCCCTATATTAAATTAGAAAGGTACGGTAATTAGAGATTTTAATAAAGCATTATACTTGTCTAAAAGTAATTTATTATTATGAACGTTTTTTAAAGTGGTTCTTTCATCACATCACAGATTGGCAAGAAAAAACCCTCCAGATCCAATAATTTACCGTAGGTTCTTTTGATAGTCCAATAATTTTCACGTATTTTTCTAATTATTTATGGAATTTGGAACGTGGGTAAATCGTTTTGAAAAAAGTTAGAAGTTAATGAGAAATTTAAATACTTTCAAATAATATTAGAATATCGAAAATTTAGAAGACTATAAATAATTTATAAAAAAAGGTATAAATCGTATACTGAAAATTCGAATTACAAAATAAAGCAAAACGAATTATTTTGTATTGTATTTAATTATCATTGAGTTTACACAATAAAGTTAATAATATCTTTTGTTAAGGAGGATCCATCGGGCGGGCCATAGCTAGTCGGGGTATGTAGTACGGGCTTTGATTTTGTATGCGGAAAGATAAAAAATTTTATTGGAAAAAGAAATATTTTCTTGTTTGACAAGCGCATATTAAATAACAAATTTGTTTCATGAAGCGCCTACTTTGCGTTCAGTGTTTTATATGGTCATATTTGACATTTTTGTTGATTATCTTCGAACTTTCATCGTTGACCTACTACTTTTCTTATAAATTCATCTTCTACACTTCAAACTCTTTAACATAATTTATGTCCAATGACAGCTATCTTATATATTAAAAGTTATTAGAAAATAACCGCGTCAATAACCAAGGCGCATGAAGGCCACGTATGTAAAAAGTCATGTTTCATCATTAATTTCCATTTATTTTGGTCGTTTACCCCCTACTTTATTTTTTTTTAATTGAAAGTTTAGATAATTTGCTTTCAAGATATAAAGTTTTATATGCATCTGTCTTTAGCCCCAAGTCGATGGATCCTCCTTAAACTTCTTAAAGAGTTACACTCATTTATTCACTCATGCAATAGGTATATTTGGATATTTTGTAAAATAATTCTGTTAAAACTATATTTTTTGAAGCTCCGTATGAGAAGCTCAGTTTCTCGTGCTTAGAGAACGTGCGAGAAGTGCTCAATTTACGCATTTTTACCGAAGCTTGTTCACACGGTGTTTTACGGATCATTTTGCTTCTCGTACGGCGCGTAAAAACAATATTTTAGTCGCAAAAAGAATCCTCTGGGTCTATTTTAAGACGATATTTCGCTCCAGAATGTCTCATTCCAACTGCGCGGCATCTCGTTTCAGCCGTTCGGTAAACACAAGTTTTTCTTTCCTATTTACCATTATTTTGTAGTATAAATAAATTTAAATGAAGAAAAATAAGAAGACTAAAAATGTAATATAAAACGTTTTTCTTTTATTTTTAAAACTGTCATCTGTTATACTCCCGTGTTGATCATTATAAAGACAAAAAGACACGTTATATAATCAGAAATGTACTTTATTTTTTGTTTCGTTAAAACATTTGAACCCAAATTCTGTATTTTTTTGATTTTTTGATTTTTATAATTGTTTTTCTTTTCTATTTATCATTTGGTTTTTGGCTGGACCACATCCCTGTGCCCTGCCATGCTCATATAACTTTATTTTAATCTTCTTTCGTATATCAATATTTATTGCGGATGTAGCCTAAATCTGATACGTCTTTGAAGAAAAAAAAATATAACAATATTTGAGCTAATAATAGACTCCAATTCACCTGACTCTCGTGCACGACCTTCTCACCCTAGTTTAAAATAATTGTATATACAACGAGATGATTTTCGACTCGTGTGATTGTCACCCTAGCTTCGCACGGGCGACAAAATCACACTTTTCACTATTTAAAAATGGTATCAAAAAGTGTCGTTTTTAATATATTAATAAATAGTCTAACTTTTTATATTTAATTCGCACTTAATTCGCATGTAGATAATCAAAAAGCCGATATTTTTATACGATGCGAAACAAACATTTTTGAACTCGACCTTCCAAGAGCAAGATAATTTTTTTTGTTTGAATTATTATCATCTCAGTTTTCAATGACAAAGGCTATAAAAATACACGATATAGAAGGATAATTTAAGTATTTGTATAAAAAAATTCTGGTGAAATTACCAATAATATGTGGTCGGAAAAAATGAGTTAAGTAGAGTTATGCACATGTTACGACTGGAGCGTAGTGTTACGGATATAGGAGCGGCCGAAGCGCGCGCGCAAAAAATTAGTTTTGCGTCTTTAAATCGCTTCAATCATCATTACCTAGGCTGCACAATAACGTTAAGAACTGATTTTTATTTAATTTGGGGTATCGGTCGAAATATTTACTAATATGGCATTTGTTTATCAAATAAAAGCTCTTTAATGTCCCAAATCCTGAATAATTTATTTGTCTCTTTTTTTGCATCTAAACCGATGATATTCGCATTGAATAACGTTCCACTTATGTATACTTGAAGGAAATGTTACAAAAAAATATATCTTTACCGTTATTCTTCAAGAAAACATGATTTTGAACAATTATTTGCATTCTAATTAGTACACTGTGGCTTATTATTAACGAATATTATTTTTTTATGGTTTCTTAATTAATAATTGCATTTTTGGTATATAAATTTATTTTTATAAATGAAATTGTTACTATAGTCTATTATATTAATACTTCCCTGGTAGAAAATTAATCTAGAACTATGTAGATCTATCTAGTTTGCCAAGGAAATAATCGAGGGCCTCGATAAAACTAGATAATTTTCTACCAGGGTTAATACAGTTATAAAGAACATAACTTTTAATTCGTAAGTATAATTTATTCAAATAAATAACTTTATACAGTTACAGTTTTGTACTCTTACAGAAAATTGTTCGTACAATTATATTCAGAAATATCTTTACTGGTTTATCGAGAAAATACTGCACATAGGTAGCCTAGCGTGAAAAGGGCCGAAGGCTTTCAGGTAAAGGGGAATCTCGTATCATTAGGCTGTTTCACTATGACGTCATGAGCAAATATGGTGTTCCGTGTGGTTTAAAAAGTCAAAATAGCGATAGTTTTGATTTATAAATAAAATTTTTCTTTTTGACGGTTTCATGTTTTTTGCTAATCGACAATTTAACGAAACTTTACATGACACGACTCATTTTATAGGTATTTTCAATACCTACTACTTTTATATTGAACTTATTTTGATTTGAACTTCTTGTTTTTTTTGCTGCTATTTTGCTGTATATTTTTTAATGCTAATTCCGCTAGATTTTTCGTTCTCCCTCCAAGTAATATATACGTTAAGAAAATATCAAAAATGAAAATTCGATATTTCCAAAATAAATAAATGAGCGTAATCTCTTAAGTAACACTAATTTTAAAAAACAAAATATTATTTGGGACTCTTCAATGCCACTAAACTATTTCGCTTCTTCGTGGAAGAACCAGTTCAAAAATATAATTCATAGTAATAGTACTTAGCAGCTGTAACAGTATTAGTAATAGTGTTGATAAAAGCAATAATACAAATCACTTGTTTCAATGTATCAATTTTCTCGCTCCGCAGTACCCAACGAATTATCAAATGACCCGCTTTCCATAATTGCCCGAGCTCGCATATAAATTCAGAAATCCCAACTCTTATCACAGATCTTAATTTAGCTTCACCACTCATCGTCACTAAATCATACAGCATGACTTACTATGTTAACGTTTGTACAGCGAATGCATGTCGGCTGCGTATGCGCGAAAAAGGCAGGGGATTAATCGCCCTGTACGCCAAAATCATGTGACGCGAAGCGCCGCGCCGCCTCGCAGATATGTGCACATTATGTATACGACGGGCGCTGCGACAGGGGAACTGTTTGCGATATATACCCGGAGGTAGAAATATATGAAATGGTGGCTGCGATGGCTTAGTCATTCGTAGTCGTGCCGACCGGCGAGAACTTTGCAGTCCTCGAGGAGCAACGGCAGCAGCAGCGGCTCGAGAGGCAGCTTTGTTTGCGTTTTGTTTGTACATGTGAAAAGTCATCTGGGTGCTCGTGTGGGATCGACATGCAAAAGTTCGCCTACAGCTTGACTAATACGCTTGTGTCGACTCTTCGCACGTAATTTTTATTGCATGACATATTTAACAAACGACGATGGCCTAGTAATTTTTTTTTGCAAATTTGGTAGTGAATTTTGTTTCTTTTTTTAATGTTATGCAGAGTTTGTTGGATTAAAACTTTAAAGTGCTACGGAAGGACAAATATTTTAGATGTAAATACAAGGAAATTGAAGGGAATAAAACAAGGTACATGGAATATCAAATATTTTTTGAGGACGTATGCATGAATAAATCGATCAGAAATTGGTTTACCTTGGCTTATTAATCTGATTGAGTGAAAAAAAATATTTCATAGTCTTGCCTACTACCTTGTTCAAATATAAGAGATTTCCTATTATGACTCTGTACAATTTATTATTTTGCATTGGCGCACATTTTAATTAAATACTATCTAATTATTTTAATTAAAGGAATTCTGTCGATGACAATGAAATGTAAAATGCAAACTTGTCATCGCTCGGTAAATTAATTGAATAAATAAAATGAAAAGTGATCGCTACGAGCTATTATAATCTAAATCATATTTTCCCTTATTCTCAATATTATCCACTTGAATAGGACTATGTTATACTACCCTACTTAATAGACCAAAGATAAACTAATTTTAAGACAGAATTTACGAGAAAGAATGAAATTTAATTGTTAATAGATAAAGAAAGGTTTTAAAAAGAAATTTTTTACGTTTGAATATCTGTTTTGTTATACAATATTTCATGGCGATCTATTTTTATTAGTATCTTTTTTTATACAAACACAAATGATATCAGCGTCTTATGTTCTATAATTTTGATAACAAGCTTATTTGCAACATTTTATGAAATTAATTTTTCTTAGGAAAACATATCTATAATTTTACAAAATTATGCGAAATTACCGTGAGAGTGTGGTCTAATCGTATCTTTTAATTACATTTAATTATACTGAGAAGAACTTGTAGAGCCAAGGAATTATCATTTTTCAAGTTCTTCTTGATAATCGTGCACTGGTTTATGCTATTTATTTGAAATTCAACTATACTTGAACACATAATATAACCGCATTTCAAAAATGATAGCTTTTAATGCATTAATATTCAAGAGGAGATCTGTTCTTACGAGTACAGATATTTACAGTTAATTTATAAACACTTTTTGTTACCATTTTCTCAATTGCTATTATGTACGAATTAGACTTGGAAAGGATATTAAATGCTACTAAGCTACACAATGAAAATAACAAGAAAAGAAGTATTATATAATACTGTCTAAGCAATTTTGTATCACGGAAACAACTGATTGTATACGTTGCGATTTCGCTACAAACAAGGACACTGGACCGTATTAGTGTACTTTTTAAGTGTCTTTATACTTCAATAATCCTTAAAATAGAAAAAAAGTAAATCAATAGATTTTTTATCAAGTTAAACTATTTATATATTTCTGTATTATACGAGTATCATAAAGATAATTGTTACAAAAATGCACATTACGATTTCAATGTTTTGAGATAGCGACGTATTAGTCCAATTGTTTCAATTAATCTTGCTTTATTTTTTGTACAACTCTTTAATATGAATTAAGCAATAAATTAAAAGGTAAAATTTATAAACACTTGTTAATATTATTAGTTAACGAGTATTACCAAAATCAGTAATTACTTCAATATGAGTAAATTCGGATTTGTACAGAGCACATTAACTAACGGAATAAATTTTCTTTTAATTCAATAAAGTGACTATTAAATTTTAATATTTTTTACTTGAAGAAAATGTTTTCATTATGTGAGAAAAAACTAATATAAGTTTTTAGCGTAGTAAATTTAGATTTGCTTTCAAGGGATAAACCATTATTAATAGTACATTATGCATCAAGGGAGTAAAGTGGGCAATGTACGCACTGTGTGACGTTGCCGACCGAGCGAAGCGAGGTCGGCATTTCACACAGTGCATGCTTGCCTACTGTACTCCAGAGGTGCGTATACTACTTTTCACCACACCCCCGTAAAGAAATGACTGTACGCATCTCAGCAGGCCGTACAGTACCCCATGCTCTGCCTAGAAGTAAAGTGACTTGTGTACGCGCGACGCGCTGTTTTACCGCTCGAGACGCAGTCGAGAGCGGAAAAAGGCGCATCGCGCATGCGCAAGTCACTTTATTCCCTAGGCAGTCCATGCGGTACTGTACGGCCTGCTGAGAGGGCGTACAGTCAGCACTTTACGCGCAGTGTGGTGAAAAATCTTAAAAGTACAATATCAATTAATTTCTATTTGACTAATTTATTAATTCGAGAGAAATGTTACATTTTTTATAAATGATTACATTCACATATCATGCATATATTGACGTCAATTTATACCTTTTACAATTAATTAATTTTTAAAGACAGGCTAATATAATACATCGAGTTTGTCGAAAGTATTTTATTTACTAAAAAGTTAAAAAAATTTACTGAAAAACCTATTTTTTACCAATATTCTTTCTCCATATAAGTAGAACAGATTTCCAAGAAAGTCAAAATATTTAGTTTTCTACATACATTTTGTTTTAATTAAAATGATACGACTACATTAAAGATAAGAAAAGTTTAAAATAATTTATATGCGTATAACGAAAGTACGCTACATAAAACACTGATACAATCCACGATCCCACACCTAATCCATCCATCCACACTCTACAACTCCCCTCAAATCACCCAATCCACCACCAAAAAAGTGTCTTCCCCCTCAAAACCCCTACACAACCCATCCCCACCCTTACCCAAAAATACTAGGCCGTCGTCAAACCGTCGCAAAGTCAGCGTACACCCTCCAACAATTCGCTGCACTTTTAACGACTTCTCCCCATTATACACACATACATATAAAGCAAGTATCCCGTCCCCGTGCGTCTGTTTCCCCCCCAAGGCTGCAGGAGGAGGACGGCGGCTTCTTCGAGAAGCTCGGCACTCGTCTGGCTGAGAAGGTCGAAGCCCAGCAGCTCGAGGAAAGTTTGCCGGCCGAGGAGGCGAAGCGGGAAGAGCAGCCCCCGGATGGCGAGGGAGCGGATCCGGCTGCCAGCGGCTGCCTCGCGGCCATCAACGAGGCGGAGGACGAGGAGGTGAACTTGTGCGTGGCCGAGCGCAGGGAGGCCCTCTACGCGCAGAGGGAGAGCAAGCTGAGGCGGGAGGTGAGCCGCGTGGCCGAGGAGCAGGGGGAGGAGGCGACGAGGCTGCCCGAGACAGACAGCGAGTCGGAGGAGCACGAGACCGCCTACGACATCGTCGCTCGATCCGTCGGACTGAACGTCAGTATAATGTATATGTATATGGGTGTAGAGTTTATCTCTCGTGTCTAGTGGGAGGGAGGGAGGGAGCGTTTATTGCGAGTGGCGCGAAAGGGTTGCGACGAGCAAAGCTTGCTTGGGACGGGTGGGGGAGGGAGGGATTATAGCGATACTCTGCGGTGGAGGCCACTTAAGGATGTATCCATCTTCCCCGGCGCGAGCTTGTCTGGAGCGCTGAATACGTTTACGCTCGGAGTCGAGATGTTTGGGTTTACCGGTGTTCGGTGTACTCGGAGGAGTATGATTGCCGCGCATTTGCCTGGCTCTTGCAAGAAAGGGAAAATCGAGGGAATTCAAGGAGATTGAAATGCATTTTGCCGATCTTATTTATAATTATGATTGTGCGAAATTTTTGTTTGAGTCGTTGGACAAATGCGTAAGATTGAATGAAGTATAGGTATATATTTTAAGGGAATTAAAGAAAAAATTTTAACGTATACCTATTATAATTTAAATTGATTAGCAAAAATATAATTTATTTAAGATTTAAAGAAGCCATTTTATATTATACAACATTGTTCGTAAACCATAATTTTATGTAATAATTTTAAAATCGATAAAAAATTATGGAACCCACTAAAGCAAACGCAAAATATGTATTTGCGTGCAAGAATTACGTTAAACTTGGTGTTAGTGGATCGAATTATCACCTATAGTATGTTTTTCATTTTGTACATGGTCCTTTAAAAAACTTGGCGTCTGAACTATTTGAATGTTTCCTTTTAAAACTATTCGCTTTTAAATAACTCTTTTATACTCAGTAAGATTTTGAATAATTATATACTTGACAAGTTTTTGTAAAAGATAACATCTCTGAGATAAATTGTAGTGATGTAAAAGCGTGTTTTCATAATAGCTACAAATATATGAGATAATGAATATAGCGTGATCATTAGGTATTAGCTTTTAACTGGTAATATAATTTCTGTTATAGTTATAATATTTATTAACTTGAAAATAATTTAAGTGAGTTTTTAACAAGCTTGGCAAAATTATAACCCAATTTATTTTATTGAAATAGATAATAAGAGTGTAAGACATAATAAGGTGATTTCTACTCGTAAAAATATTAATTTCGTCATGTAACATCGGTCTTTCTCAATTTTTATTTATATTCGAATTCTATATGTATGTATTATCAACGACGATTACTGTATAATCCATTTCTCAAAATAGAGATTTAGACACCGCGTTATAAATAAAGTTAAGAGGTCCTACGTCAAGATCTGCAATTGATATACACAACGTACTACTATATGTACTACAAAAATGAAATTTACACATTTAATATCACAAATGAAACTTCATTCTAACTTTTTATTGCTTCAAATCGCGTCAATCAAAAGGTAGCTCAGAGCACCGTAAAAAATGCATAGAACCGTACAGTACACGAGCGCTTCTTTACCGAGTCCGCAGTATTGATTCCAGGACGAGGCGGTATTGATATTTGAAATGAGGGTTGGTGTTGTGCCGCCGGCGGCCAGCCAGGCAATAGGCCCTGCAAGGTTCAGTTGCCTTGGTGCACTGCCGACAAAGCAATGGAAACACTCGTGATAGTGCCGGTCTTGGGCTCCTCGTCCATTCGGGGTTTCACCGTTGTGCGCAAAAAGAAAAAAAAGAAAAGCATTACACCCACGATCATTCACGTTCAGAGCAAAAAGCAGCCGGTGAGTATTATTGGACGAAAGCAAAATCAGATAACGAGAGCGTCGATTGTATCGCTCGGTAGCGTAGAATTTACCGAAAGTGACTAAGGTTTTGTTCTTAATTTGAGAAGTTTTTAAATATGACTTTATATTTATTTTAATAAGTATACAGATTTAGTTAGTTTTTATTATAAAATTTTGATAAAACAAGCAGTTTCAGAAGTCTAAGGAAAAATAAACGTTTCTGATTGGTATTCGAGATAACAAATTTGTACTGTTCCAGTAACAGATAATCTCGAAAAAAATGTTTCTTTCTATGTTACAACAAGTTATTATGGGTAACTAATATAAACAAACTAGATATTCTTTTATAACGCTAAACTCTTGACCTTTTACGTTGTTGAAAAATATGCCAAGCGATAATTCTATCAGTCTGTTAAACTTAAAAATACTGTTCCTCGATAATTATACGTAAATAAAAGAATCATATTAATATCACTTAAAACGACTAAGACAAAAAAATGAAATCACAATTTGTATTACCAAAACGAGTGATTAAGCTGTACCGCGTTTCTACACAACTATCGCATTTCATGACCCAATCAAAGCCTCCCAAAAAAAGCAATCACCGACTGCATAAAAAAGAAGCAGCTCATAAACGAAATCGCGTATACATACCCCGGCGATTAATGGAACGAGAGGAGCGAATCAGGAACGACCTCAACCTTCCGTCGCGGCTAGAGTTTATTTTCTCCACGCACACAAGCGCCCGCGCGCGCATGCTTTTAGAACGATTTCGCCGAAGCAAGCAGATAGCGCTTGCTCTTCTTCACCCACGACGATGATGCTGCTGCTGCTGCTGCTTCGACGTAATACTTGCAGCACGCGATCGGTGAGCTTTCAGCCGCTGCTCCGTATCCATGTAGTTCTTATCTCGCGGAGGCTGTGTAGTTCCCGGCGATGATGCGATCGAGCACCATCGGGGATTATTCTGCGAGAGCGGCCTCTTTTTCTCTCGTCTCTCTTTCCTCGCGCGTAAAGATAATCAAGACCGAGTTGTGGCAGGTTTGATGTTTCGCGTGATGAATGCTCGTTATTGTATACGCGTATGTATGTGTAGATTATTATGTATTGGGGGAGAGTGGCGATGTTCGATTGATTGATTTACGTATAAAGAAACTTGTGTTGAAGGCAGTTATTGATAAAACGTTACTTTAAAATTAATTAACGCATTAAGTTGCCATAGTACAAAGTGAAACGGCGTTTCTTAGCAGTTTTTGATCAGATTTGTTAAAAACACTCTTTTTTCTGTATTTTTGAAATAAAAGACACTTGATATATGTTCATCGTTCTTTTCATGAAATGATTTCATTGTTATTCAGTAGTTACAATGCTAAAACTTGTGTATTAAAGGGTGGTGGATCATTTCAAAATGAATAATTCATCTGTTTTATAACGGTTTGGGTAATTCATATTTGTATTATTATAATTAACAATACGTATTTTATTAGCAAAAAATATTTTATCAGGCAAAATAATATTTTAAATAACACTTCGCATAAAGTTACCGAAAAAGAAAGGGGCGGTCGATGGCTCAAGTTATAAACTAGTACCTCTTATCACCATCAGTCCGAATTTCACGGGGATATTTTAAGAAAATGTTTTTCCGGATTTTATCCCGTATGCAATTAAATAAAATAAAAATAAATAAAATAATTAATTCCAATTTGGGTATAGTTGAATTTTTCCAAATAGATGTATTTTTATTCCCATTTGTATTATTGCATCATGTATATCTTGTTGTTTTTATCAAGAACTAATCATCGACATTCTCTCATCAGAATATAAAATTCTTTTAAAAATTAAAAAGCAGTAAATCTCCACTGGCCACTTTTCATCTCGCTACATCTACACCCGGAAGCATTGCCCCACGCGCTCATCTATATCTCGCGATGCATCCACCCCACTCTCCCCAATTACACGCGCATCATCTAAGCAGCCCAAGAAATATACGCGAGCCGCCGCCGTCGCCGCTTCTTGCTCTCGCGCTCGTCGACGCGTACGTTTCGTCGAACGCGCGATAGATAGACAGAAACCAAAGCAGTATATACCACAGCGGCGGCAGCTACGTCCGAACGGACCGAACGCACCACTGGCTATTCCTGGTGTCCGTCCCTCTGCGCAGTGCACACTCGGATTCCGCCGGGGCGCCCGTTTTCTATCGCCTCGTCTCCTCTGACTTTTTTTCTGTATTCCTCGCCGAGCGCCGCACTTCGGCCCGCTCTGTCTGCTCTTTTTGCGCGCCGCGTACTTTAATCTCTCTTTCTCTCGGTCGCGCTTATCGCTGCCTGTCGAATTCGCGACGAAGACGATCGAGAAGCAAGAGCGAGTACACTGCGATTCTAGTGGGCGTTGCGCGGTGTGTAGGGGCTGCTTCGAGGAGTTGTTAAGTGCGCGTGGGTCGCGAGTGATTTATTTGGTGGGTGTATTGTCGGCGGTGAGTGTGGTGAACTTTTGCGAGTTGCTCGAGAAGAGCACGCGCGGCTTTATTTTTATTTGTGGAAGTGTTACGATTGTGACATTGGCGCTGGTTGCGCGTGAAACTTCTAAAAGGAAACGGGTGAATTGAGGAAAAGTGAGTTGCAGGGGTTTTCCAGCTCTTGGAGGAAAAATCGGATGATGGTCTTTGTTGAAAAATGTAAATTTTTTAGT
This sequence comes from Gastracanthus pulcherrimus, assembly GCA_949152435.1. Lineage (NCBI taxonomy): Eukaryota > Metazoa > Arthropoda > Insecta > Hymenoptera > Pteromalidae > Gastracanthus > Gastracanthus pulcherrimus. The sequence goes on from OX424573.1 coordinate 6,427,035, forward strand.
TCGATGAAATTAGTAATTGTTGTTGATGATCTAGTTGTCGTTGACGTTTGATAAAGTTAATTGTACTGTGCGGTAACAAAAAGTTCTTCTGAATAAGATTCATTTAATCAAACAAATTTGACGTGAAACGGATTATGTTAACTTAATAATAAATTAAGAAAAATTTATTATTTCGGAATATTAATATTATATAATTTTTCTGAATGCATCATAATATTTACGATTTCCCAGGTTGATCGAAATTTATCATTGTCTATAAATTAAATTAGAGATATAATTTTTTATTAAATACAAATTTATAGTCGCGTTTACTCTTTCTATTTTTACTCCAAGAATTCAAAAAGAAAGCTTTAAAAAATACTTCGTTGAATGTCATTTTGAAAATTTCTTCACACCTTGAGAATCAGTAAAACAGTTTTTTAACTTTGACCATCTGAACATTTGTCATAGCTTGACATTCACCGAAATAATTCTCGAGCACAGAAGTAGAGCAATAAAAAAGACCACAAATCGTCTAAGAAATATCAAATTACCCTCGTTCAAGGAAATTCCCTGCCTCGATCTTGCTGTCGGTGCGTGCGCGAGTGCAACAAAGTGGATCTCGACAAATAGGTCTCCGCATCGGCAGCCAACACAGATACGCATCGAATCGATCTGGAAAATCACTGTGCCAAGCAGCTTCCAGCGATCGGAAACATGTGACGCCGGCTCGGCAAAGCTCCGATCGGGAAAAGCGGCCAACTGTGCGCGAGCAGTCGATCGCGGGAGAATCGTCCACCCGCACCGAACACCTCACAATTGCGCGCCTGTCGTCGAGCCATGCCGGCTTGGCGTGGGAAATACTTCGAGGCAAGTGCATCGACACCGGACACGACCGCTCGCATACGCAAACATAAAGGGAAATAATAATTCGCGAGTATAAAGGCGCGCTTGTGTGCTGTCGCGCGGGAGAGACTGTTTATTCCTAGCTGCGACGTCTTTGTGCGCGCTCGCGAGCAATTGACTTGCTCTGCAAACGACACCCATTAAAAGCCCGCGACTTAATTGATCATGAATTGGCAGAGCGACCTGCTGTTTCAGTGGCCGGCGACGTTGTCGGCGCGCGTGCTTGCGATGCCGATTTGCCGCCGAGTACTTGTAGCTTTTCCGTGTATAGCGCTTGAGTTTCTTGAGGGGTTATTCGATGCCGCGATGATGGGGATAACGAAGGCGGATTAGTTCGATTTGATTGTTGGTTTTAATGTTTGGACCTTGAACTGCAGAGATACTTGCATGTCTTGGTACATTTTGTATCGTATTGAAGGCTGTACGTTATCTATAGGTCGGTTTCTGCATTATTATCAGAAGAGATATTGGGAGTTTCAATTTTTTGCAGTTTTAGTGTCAGCGGTGATTTATGCGTGATTTGTTTGAGCGGCGTTAAAAATTATCAGAATAAGTAAACATTTTAATATGATATCTCTGCCATTATTTTTTTGTATTCAAACAATCAAAAAAGGAAACATTCAAATTGGAAATAGTTGGTAGAATCGGAAAGTTTATTTTTTCAAAATGTTCGCTAATTTTAAATCAAGGCCTATTCATGTTTGAATATACATTTAGCGATTCATTTTCGTATATTTAGCAGAAATATGGGCCGTACGTGTTTCATTAACCTCGTTCTCTTTTACTTTGTATTTTGATAATAATGTTTTAGCGTATAAATTCTTGCAGTGTTTTCCCTCTGCTATAGTATCGGGAATAAGAAACAAAATATTTTCTTAAGTATTTGAAAATTATCAAACGAAAAATGTTTGCAATACTTTTAGATCGAAGAGCTCTACACTACCCTTCTATACATAACTCAGCATCAAATTGGATTTGACGTAGCGGATGAAGTTGAGCAAGATGCAGTTATTGATTATTTACAAAAAGCATTTAATATCGACGATGAAACTCACGATAGAGTTATGGACGAGACGCGTCAAATGGAGGTACATATTCATATTTATCTATTTTAATTTGATTATATTAACGATTTTAGATAATTGTTAGTTATTTACTCAAAGTATAGATGTATTTCGTTTATAAAAATAAATATATGATTTAACTCGGTCATAAATCACGTCTAACGAAAGTTTCTTGACATTGAGACAAGAGACGAATTTCTATAGAGGCATGAAATTGCAATTGACAGCATAATTGGCAAAAGCACAATTACGTTAGAGACTATTGTTTTGATTTAGGCACCTGAGATGCACTTAAATATAGAAGTAATGGAGGCCAAAGAGTTAGTTTCCAAGGATTCTAATGGGAAAAGCGACCCATTTTGCGTGCTATATCTGGAATCGGCGCCGACGAGAAGATACAACACGGCCGTTAAGACCGAGACCTTGACACCTGTTTGGCAAGAGCATTTCGAAATGTGCGTAATGCCCTTTGGCCACAAATTTCAATGCACACAGCTTTGTACTTTGTGGACCGAGGCTCGATTCATACTATTTTCATGAACCGAACGTCGGTCCCTCGCTTGACATTCTTTTCGCAGAATAAAATGTATTATATTTTTAATATATTTATCCCGTTCTATTTGTAGGCCATTGGAAAACCCAGAAAATGACGTATTATACCTAGAAGTGTGGTAAGATATTGCAATATACAATATTTTTAATTTTCTATTGCATTTTACATTGCAACTAAACGCATTGTAATTACAATAGGGATTTCGATGCAGCGGAAACAGTCCCCGAAAAAATGAGCAAAGTCAAAAATGTAAAAGGCGTTCGAGGTCTAGTTAAGTTAGCCAAAGAAATCGCCATAACAGCTACCAATGGAAATCACGACAATGAGTTCATTGGCAGCAGTCGAATACAGCTTAAGGTACCGAATGAATTTAGTAAATAAATAAAAATCTATGAATTAAAGAGAAATATTTATCAATAAAATTTGAAAAGGTTCCAATAGATCATGATTTATTCATTATTTTTTGGCTTTATGGACCTTTAAATATATAAACTTTATAAACCCCTTTCATCGTAATGTGTCACTCGCGGCGCATTTTTGTTATAACTATAATCAATTAATCTGATTTTATGGTAGAATGAAATCTCCTCAATTCGAACTCTCCTAATTCAATAACCTTTATGAAACAAAATCAAACCTGTCACCCTTGAGAAAAACTGTATAAATCGAAAAAAAATAGATATTTTTAATTTTATGATGAATCTCAACCTGCATTTAGTATATATAAAACAAATATTTTTGCTTCTACAAATCAAAATTTGTAGTTTAGTTTTTAAAATTCGAAATTTTTGCAAGCTTGCTTTCCGAGGAAGTAAAACTTTACAAGTATCTAAACAGATAATTGATAAATTAAAAACCTGTATAATTAAAAAAAAAGTTCTTTCTCTTGAGTTTCGAATTACGGAGAGCAAAAGAATTGAAGTTACGCCTACTTGCATCCATTTACCAAATCAAACAAACCGCAACAACCGCATCGCATCGCGCAACACGTATACTTTAACCTCCATCGCTCACACCCGCAAATTCCATATTCCTCCCACAGGACATTCCAGTGACGGGCACCGTGATGTGGTACTCCCTCGACAAGAAGAACAAGTCTAAGCGCCGCGGCATGGTCAAGCTCAAGCTCGCCTTCAACACCGAGCACAACGCCCAGGTGGCCTTCCAGGAGCACCGCCACCTCCTGCGAATCCTACTCCTGCACGAGCTGGAGAGTCGCAAGATCGAGCGTCACACCTGGTCGGGCAGCTGGTCGGGCGCGGGCGAGGTGGTGGTGCTTCAGCACGCGGTCCAGCGCGGCATGAGGCCCGAGCAGGTGTCGCTGTCGCGCTGGATCGAGTTCGCCGCCATCCACCAGGAGCACCAGCTGAGCTTCGGCCTATTCCTGCTGCTGGCGAAGGAGCTCGCGGCTCCGGTCAAGGCCGGCGGACACTTGAGCGAGGAGGAGACGAGGCTGTTCTGGGAGGCCGCGAAGAAGGTCATGCACTCGGGCCTGAACATGCTGAGGAAGATCAGGAGGCTGCAGATCGACAAGGAGAACACGATGAAACAACTCATCGCTATTCTTAGGTGAGCTGAGAGGTGGTATATACGTAGGCAGTTGGGAGATCTTTGTTGCTCTTGCGCAAGAGAAGTGCCAGAGCGAGAGAGAGAGAGAGAGAGAGAGACGGAAGTGAGGTGAATGCTATAGAGAAGAGTCGCGGTCGATGACCGTCTTGATGGGTGGCAAACGGGAGGAGCTTTTTTCGCGCTCGGCTTTGACGACTTATTTATGTTTTGGAAGCTCGAGGCTTTGGTTGTGCAACGCGCGGATAGTCTTTTCTCTGCGGTTTTTCTGATTATTAGATTGTTTGGGTAAGAATAGATACGGAAAACATTGTAAACAGAGCGTTAACGTGATTTATAGTATTAAAGATAATAATAAAGAGCTGTTATCGAGTGACCTTCGATTTCGGATTAACTCGCGGAGGAATAAAGGAAATAGTATCTTAATAGTCTGCTATACTATCTTTGTAAAATTGATTATTCTCATTATCATATGAAGATGAACAAAAAGCGAATAATTTCTAATAAAGTATCATTTATTTGTATATTCCACTTTTAGGTTGATTTCTTCTCTGTCCTCCCTCGATGTGTCGGAAAATGTAAATTTGTTTCCCTCGAAAATATATTCATGGTTTCCGCCAGAAATTTTAGATGACGACAGAGTTAGTATCCCCGAGGCTTTGGAATTCGCTGTGATTCGTGGTGGAGCCGAGTGGTAATTATGTTTGCATACAATTACTTTCTAGTTCGCGCGATCGAGCAAGTTCAAATTGAAACTGTATGTATAATATGTGCAATAATTCAAGGTTCGACTATATAGTTGCAAACAACAATTTAGAGGGTGATTCTGACGAAGAAGCGCTCAAGTATCACATAAAAATCATTCAGTTGATAAGAATAGACCTGCAACGTGCCATGGAAATATATGAAAAATTATTTGTAAAGTACGTATTCGAAATGCTCATGACGTAGCTTTATCTGTTTAACAATAAGGATTCGAAGAAATATAAGTCATTACTACTTTGCAGAACGATCAACTTCCCTTACACGAAAACTTTGTATATAATGTATGAAAAGAGAGTCAGTGATTTATGCATGGTGATAGTAGAAGACATTTGCGGAAGATTGAAGAGAATCGAGATTGAAACTTCGGAGGATCCGGAGCTAAGTCTGGGAACCACACTTTTTGAACTTTATCTCGCCATTCAGAGATTCGCGGCGTAAGTTGAAATTAATTGCCACGAATTTGACAATTAATTGCGGGTATCGCAAACTTTTATACGGTAACGCACTGGTTTGGTCGATTTTACAGAGTTGGCCAGAACTTCTGCCCGGACGATCTGGAAGACATGAAAGTTCAGAGTTATTACGACTGGTTCAGGGCGGGTGTCGCTCACTGGCTGGAAATAGCGGTTTACAAGGCATTGAAACGAATTGACAAAGCGATTGAGTTCGACAATTTGCAGCCTGTCGACTCAAGCGTGCAGTACAGCTCCAGTGCCGTCGATACTTTAACTATCTTTTACCAAATCAAGGTCTTCTGGACGCAGCTCGCCTGGCCTGACCCTGAAGGGGCTTACGCATTTATAGCGAAAATTGTTGATGTAAGTAGCTTTTCTTTAATTTGTTTTATTCTGAACTTATTTATGATTTTAAAATTTAAAATACTGAAATATTGATTACAATTTTCTTTACATGTTTTAATTTTTCTTATATGCTTTGATCAGTGAGAAATTAATGAATTTTCGTAGAGAATTAGAGTTTTCAATTTTTATAAAACGTCTAATCAAATTATTTATTTTTTGTAATATTATAAAAAACAATAATAATTGTTTATAAGTCAAGAAAAAATTACTGTTTTCTTAGAAAATGAATTTATTACTCGCTCAAAAGATTTTAAAGTAAGAAAATGAATAGATTGATCTTTGCGAGTCAAATTACTGGACTATATCACAGATTTTGATTCTTATTTAAAAGGAATGCTGTATATTTTACTAGCTCTTAAACCTTTTAATGATCAAATAAAGTACATGTAATTTGCGTTAAACATCCATAAAAATAAAAAATTATTACAAAAATAGAACAGGCAGACCTTTCTCCGAATTTTCGTTTTTATAACATTTTAAACCAATTTTTGTAATAATTTTTTTTTCTAGATTGTGAGCGCAGATTACATGCATTTTATTTGATCATTAAAAGGTTTAAGAGCTAATAAAATATACAGCATTCCTTTTAAATAGGAATTAAAATCTGCGATATAGTCCAATAATTTGACAATTAATCTATTCATTTTCTTACTTTAAAAAATAATTGTTATTTTATTTTATCTTTTGTCTTGTTCTGGGAGTGCGATAAATTGTAACCGTTACTTTGTATCTTGCGTCAGTTGCGAAATTGTTTTCTCAGTATAAGAACGGTTAGCAACAATCTGATTCCAGAGTAATCTTTGAATATTTGTTCTATTTTGCAAATTCTTAATTTCGATAACTAATTTAAGCAGCATTTTAAAATTAAGGCTTTACATTAATCCTTGCCCTTATAACACAAGCTCCGAATCAAACGTTAATACGTGCGCGTACATATCGCGTACATCCGTAATCCCATCAAAACGCGCATACGTCTGCATTATAATGAAGCCCGGGCGGGCGCGCAATTCGATTTTCAGGACATATGCAAATGCTGCATCGGGTACGTCGACCGCATGTCGCAGAAGGCCGAGCAGACTCAGCTGAAAGCCGACGAGGCGAGCCCGGCCAACGTCTACGGCAAGCTCCAGCAGTTCGACGTGTCGATGGCCTGGTGCTACGCCATCAACAACATCGACTACATACGCACGTCCATCGAGCCGCTGGCCAAGGATCTGGGCCTCGAGAGCGTGATCGAGACGCTGGCCGAGACCAAGAGCCAGCAGGACGCCGAGCGCTGCAAGCAGACGCTGCAGCTGATAATCGACAACGCCAAGGATACGGTCAGGAACAAGATAGTCGAGATGCTGGAGATCGTCGCGAAGAAGATGGCGCCCGCCATGAATCGGTAAGGGATTTTTCTCTCCTATTAAAATGAACTTTTGCTAACGCAGCGGAACATTTTGGCTGGATCATCGCTTTAGCTGTAGATGATATTTTAGGTGGATTAATTAAGAAAAATTTCTATTGCTGTATAGCTGAAATATTTGCTGAAGATTAAATTTGACAAGAAATTATTCGACGAATAATTTTTTCAGCGAAAACGTCTGGTGGTCTCTATTAATCCAGCCATCTTTTATTTGTTACATGTTCTATGTGTATATGGTCTGGTGGAAAATAAAATTGTTTTTATCAATTTCTTACCAGTTTTTTTTAAATGCTAATTTTGGTAGACAACCATTTTTTAATGTTAGAATACCTTGTACGATATAAAACAAACGTGATAAAAATTCATTGCTAGACTTTTCATGGAATTCTCTCTTTACAAAAATAGCTACGACTCTCTTATTGCGAAACTGAACCGTATCACCTTAAGTTTGATCTCATAGTTTCGAATTTAAAGATGAAATTTTGAAGATTCTAGCTCTTTTTGGAATATAAATTTCAGAATTTTCAAGTCATTTAAATTTGGTAATTATTCGTGCACTTTTAGTAGTTACTTGCCAATTACTCGAATGTTATACAAAGTATCTTTCATTAGAAAATAATTATTTGATAGTGAAATAGTATTTTATAGACAAAAGTGCTCAGAAACAGCTTAGGAAAATTGATTTATTATTTCTTAATAATAGAATAAAGTATTGCATGTAATTTTAATGTATTCAATTCATTGCAGATATTTAATGGAAGGCGCGGAATTATCAGATGTAACAAGTAATTCTATGGACAGATTGATGGAATATTTGGATTCGAATCTCATTACGCTGCACGATAATCTCAACGACGACAATTTCCAAAGAATTTTAATGGTCATCTGGGAAATAATGGCCGAGACTTTAAGTCAACTAGTTCAGAACAACTTAGATGTAAATAATAAAAAAATTAATTTATTAATGAAATTTTATTAACAAAAAATGTAGTATAATATTATAACATTAAGATTCTTAATGCTCCGAGTAAATACGCGTGTCTATTACATTTTTGAATGTAAGACGATAGCTATTCATTTCGCGTTTATGCCCCGTCGTTAAAAATGTATATAAGCTCAAGCACAATGTTAAACACCGTTATCGTTTTCTTTTGCAGAGAAGACGACCGCCCACGTTCTACTCGAATCTTCATAAAACGCTGCACACGCTCATACAATTTTTCAATCTCGGGGCGGACGAGTTGGCAAACGTAAAAGTTCTCGAGAAAATTGAGAAAGTCCTGAAGCTTTATGGTCTGGAAACTACCGAGCTCATTCACCGATATTACATGGATAGATTGAAGGAGCAAAAGAGTCTAGACAACGAACCCTACGGATTACTCACGGTCAAGGCGTACTTCTTCAACGATCTGCTGAACATACAAATACTCAACGCCAGAAATTTGAAATCGACTGACAATAGCGGTGAGAAATTCCACGTCCGCGATATTTTACGCTGTATAATCTGTCTATAAGAATGGCAATATTTATGGAAAAAATTGATGCTTCAGGTAAAAAATGTGATTCTTACATAAAAATTAGACTGTTTCCCGAAGACGTCTTCACAGGAATGAAGACATTCAAAACAAACGTGCAGAAAGAGACGCTCTTTCCACTTTACGACGAAAGTTTTAGCATGTGAGTAAAAGACAGCTTTCTCTTTATTAAACCAAAATATCACTTCCCTCCAAATTTTTCCTCGAAGAACTCAATAAAAGAAACGATGCGCAGCCTTACCTGATAACTTGCAAAGTCCAAAGCACACGCATGCAGGCACCACCGAACAGCGGGAAAAACTTGTGTACAACGCGCCGCTCTCCGTAAAATCCGTCCTGCAACTTACGACGTGCGAACTCGTAACTTTTCGCATTATAAGCGCGGTGTCTCGCGGGGAACAAGCGAAAACGGTGGAGAAGCGGCGGCGCGCCAGACGAGCTGCAACGCGATTGGTCGAGGCGCCCCGCGTGACGGTCCCTCGGCGCCACGGCGTCTTCCTATACGCATTATACCCTCGTCGAGGAGTCGCTTAGCCGACCTCGGAATTCCCATGTTCTTTCTTTGGGAGCCTTCTTCTGCTCCGTCTGCTCCGCGGCGTTCTTCGGCTTATACGGGCACTCCCGCAATCTGCCCGGTCCTGCGCGCCTCATTATCGACTTCCTTTGTTCGCGCTCTTTCATTCCTTTCGGCGAATAGAGAAAAAAAATGGAGCGGAGAAGGTTCTGTCTGTAAGAGCTTAGGTGTTCTAAGATGTATTTGGGAAAAGAATAGGGAATGAGTTTTGTCTTATTGTTAATAAAATAAAGAAATTGATCAATAAAAGTAATGTATGCGATAATAAATTGTTATTGGAATTTTCAGTCCATTGACTCCGGATCAGAGGAAACTCGAAAATGCAATTGTGATGTTCGAACTGAAAGATAAAGACTTTTTAAGGACGAGATTCATGGCTGAAGGCTTTTTGCCGTTCAGTGAAATTCAAGAATCTGATTCCCATCAAGGATTCAGAGAGCTTGAACAAATTCATTTGAAATTGTCACGACCTACACCTCAAAGTGAGTAAAAATTGGCATTGTAGTTAACTATTTCTGGTTACTTTTATATTTATTTTAAGAGATTGATGATTTTTTTTTCTATGCAGGTTCTGAAGTGGTACATGTTTTATTACGAAGAAAAGGCGATAATTTAGCATCGAGCTTTGTAACGAAGGTCACATCAAAGGTTAATTCCAGTTAGGAATATGTTGAAAAATTAAAAATAAATACTGTTTTGATATTATGAAAAGAAACATGCAAAAACGTAGATTCGTTAAAGTTAATATTTATAATTTTGTTAAATGCTCAAAAACAATGTATTAGCTACGTTTCTATGTGTTTCTCAACGCAGTTTTTAGAATTTTTTAGGGTCTCGAACGTGCAAAGATCAAAGTAAAGTGACTTTTCCAAAATTATTCCTGTGATATTGAAAGTGCAGCAAGAGATTACCTTGAATTCTCGTCATTTATTATTAGATATTAATTTATTATTAATTTATTAATAGAATAAAAAATGACAAGTAATACATTAAATATAATCTAATTAACATTAATCTGATGCTTTTTCTAACCCTGATTTGCCATACTTTTTTTTTGCTAGGCGCTTTCGGACATTACAGTAAAATTGTTTTTTTTTTCGTTTTCATTAATTTTGTATTTTTCTATAAGAAAATTGACGGCAATGATTGGCAATCAATTCCTTCGCAGAAAATTTTTATTGTTACTTTTTTGTATATTCTTTATTTTAATTTTTTTTACAAAAATCCTGGCCGGTGTTTAGGTAGTTGAGCTGAGTGAATACATTATAGCCGTTTATAGGGGTTTATTAATTAATAAAAAATTTATCTATACCATGAGGCATGAAGCACACGTGACATTTTTTATGGAGAACCGAAGCACCCACGAAGGAAGACCTACATTCTTTTATTAACGTTTTTTTCCGACGAATTTCCAAGCACACCCCACACCAAAAGCAAGGTGACATTTAGTTTTCGGTAATTTTTTTTCCTTTCTACTTTTATAAATCTACTGTAATCTCAGATGCTTCAACTAGATTGATTCGTTTCGAGTTTGCGAACAGATTTTTCAACCTCGATGACGAGGCACGTATATTTATTACGAATCGAAAGCCGATGCTTCGCTTTTTTTCGGTTATGATATACGGTTTTTCTGTTGCATTGCATTGCTTTGACGGTCGCTGAGAAATTAAACATTTTTTACTTAACTAAAAAGATCGCGTAATCTCATAAATACTGAACTGTTTGAAGTAAAGTACGTAAATTAATTTCGTCGCGCTGTTCCGGCGCCATATTCAATTTTACAATTAAAAACATTACATATAGAACACTTAAAATCAAAAATATTTATCAAAACGTAACGATTATCGTGAACTGCATCACACAACAAAAACTCGTGGCTACGTAATAAGATAACTGTTAAATAAATAAAATTATAGAAAGATAAAACGAATGGTAGAGAGATATGTTGCTAGAGTTGCCGCCTGAAAAATCAACGACGAAATTATTTTACGCCGCCATTGGAAATGAATATCGTTCTCTTAAACGCAAAATCCTCGGCGTACTCACGAGAGTCCGCTGAGCTAAATGGAACATGTGTTTGTATGTGACAACTTAAAACACTCGCAGTATATATTCAAAATACAACTTGGTGTGTGTAAAATAAACGAAAAGAAATCGTATTCTGCCTTATATATCGACGTACGCAACAGGCGTGCAGTCCGTATATAATAGTAATAATAATATAATAATAATAATAATAATAATAATAATAATATATTCGTTTCAGTATAATTACAAATTAAAGCGAAATCTTATTGCTTAAATAAATACATGCGTGGGTCAACCGTTTTTTTTTCTCTTATACGTCTATTATTCTCCAATTGATTCTCTTTTAAATATTTAGCACGAGAGGGAGCGCGCGCCCGCTCTTGAAAACTTCCTAGGGGCGATATTTTTTTTATATTTTTTTTGTTCAACTCCAATTACGTTGCGCGTACTAAACATGTTCGCAACGCGTGTGAAGTCGTATTTTTTTTTCGTCGTGCCGCCCAGGCAAGTTTACGCAACAAGCGAGCGCGCGCTCGCCGGATAATACAGTTATTGCGTTAAATTTTTGTTTACATTAAATGCAATATTAACTCGACATTCTTCGTATATCAAATTTTTTTTTTGCTTTAACATACTTGTACTTGAGACATCTTATTATTTCTTCTTTCTTCTTGAGTACGTTTCATGATGGGTTTCGCATTATGCGCGCAAAAAGCGTCGTCGATTATATATATGTACAGGGATGCCAGACGAATTCTCGCACTTTAAATATATATATTTATACTTTATTTGTAATCGCGAATCCACATAATATATAGTAATATCTGGTTACGTAGACGGCGTTTTATTATACGGGGTTGGTAATCGGAAGGCTCTTGCGACGACACCGACAAAAATCCTCGTAGAAACAGTAAAACTTGGCGATTCGTAGTGATTTTGTATAAGTCTCTCATAGTTTTTGACATGCACATCAAAAATAATAAGACCTGTCTTATCTTCGGAATGTAAATGCTAACTTATGTCGTTATTTTTTATGCGTTAATCAAGTTTAGCTGCAGTATCTGCAATATCGAAAGTTTCTCTTTATACCTGATAACCGGTAAAACGTCATGTAACATCTTTGCATTTATAAAGTTTAGTTCCAACATCATAATAATGCTTAAGCTAAATTTCAAAAATATTGGTAATATACTTCGATAAAACTTTTCTTGTTAAATAAAAAGTTTTTATAATCGAGTGAAACTTTCTTGTAAGTACTGCAAACGCGATGCACGTCGTCTATGCATGGAAGTACAAAACTATTCATAATTTTACTTTTGTATAAAGATTTTTCTCGGTGCGTTTTGAATGCGAGCAGAAAAGGAAATGGGAAAAGGAAGGGGAGTTGGAGGAGGCATCGATAATCCATCTGTCATTCCCTCGTGATCATGCAGTGCGCTTTGATGTAACAACAAGCGTTCTCTTTCGCGACCGATGCTTATAACGACTTATCGGAATAGGGGGTTGGGAAAGTTTTATTAACCCGCGACGAGAGTAAATTGTTATAATATACGTGTAACGGCAAGTACGCGCGTAAGTTTTCGTATAAAAAACTATGGGAGTTCGCTACGTGTGTATAATTATATACTTTGATAGGCTGCGGCACGCGACGCGAGCGACGCGCGGGCTTCCGTCCATTAGACAGGCAAAGTTTCGTTCTCGCTTTCTCTCTCTCTCTCTCTCTCTCTCTCTTTCACTCTTTCTCACTTTTCTACGCGGTTATACGCTAACCATTTGCAGCACGTACGCACTTGCTAGTGCGCTATTTGATAGTAATTACTGAATTTTATTGTATAAATTTGATAAAACTCGACAAGTTTTATTAGGTGATGTAGCGTTTTTAATGAAGAACCTTGTCAGTCGTTAATCAAGATAAATATGAAAGAGTCCCTTTCGCAAGAAGTCAGTAACCAGTATCAAATACGCGTGATTTTAATCCGTAAGCTAGACCGTTCGACAACGGAAACCTCCCTATATCTACTTTTACGCTCTCATTCGTTATTTAGCCAAGAGTAAAAAAAAAGAAGAAGAAGTGAGGAGTGGAAATAAAAGTTCGCGGAAAAGTCGCATCGGTAGAAAAATCACACCCTCGCAGTCGTTGCACGCACACACGTTTTACACAAGCACAGAACACGCTTTAAAGAGCTGGGAGGATAGGAAAGGGTAAGAGACGAGGGGGAAGGGGGGTGAGTGAGGTTTTGAAGAGGAGGGTAGGATTTAAACCGTCGCTAATGCGCGCGTATCGAGCCGTAAGGGAATTTCCTCGGTTTCTCCGCGCGTCTACATTCGCCGGCAAGCGGAACTTCGTTAATACAGGTGAGCGCGAGCGCGTCTCGTGTCTCGTTTCTCTTGGTGCTCCTCCCTCGTCGACGACTGTTGGCCATATCTCGCCTTTGCCTCGAGCAGCAGCTTCTCTCATCCGTCTTGCTCTCGCTTTCTCTCTCTCTCTCTCTGCCACTCTCGCGCTTCTCGCTTTCCCTGGCTGGCGCGCATATAAATTCCGCTGGAACGGCAAGACCAAGATGTGCGCGGCGGCGGCGGCGGCGCTTCCCCTCGGTGCACAGCGAGCGCTCATGTTGAAGTTCTAAATTAGTAGCACTTGCGCGTGCACGTGCACTTGCGCACGAGGTCCACGTCCTTGGTGTAGCGGGTGCCGTCGTTGCAGATCAGGCGAATCTGGAAAATCGTAGGTAAGTTGCGATTAGGCGGGAGCGCGGACGGAATGTTTCGAGTTAGTAATCTAGGAATTTGAAGGGTATAAGTTGCAACGACTTTCAAAAGTTTTCTGCAATCTTTGAGAGATATCCACTTCAAACTTTTTTCTAATAGTATATACTATTTTTTATTACTATTATATAAAGTAAGGCTATTCACGACATATTAAGTAATTACATTTATTGAAATAATTATACTACTTTTTACAGCTAATCAGTTAGAAAGAATTACAGTATACTATTGAGCTAAAACGACAGTTACACGTTTTTAACTCGAATACTACCTGTTTTATTAAAGGGGAGTATAATATGAAAAGATAAACATTATTATATAAATTATTTGAGTTTTATTTGTGTTTTATCGGTATGTAAACTTTATCTGAAAGATTCTTCCATTTAATAAAAATAAATTTTATCGCAATTAAAAAGTTTTAATTATAAGTACCTTGCGCCTCTTGGTCTTGCGTGGTAAACAGCAGGAATTACCGCAGCTGCCCCAACATTTAGCGAGCTTTACGGGTCTTCGACTTCGGCATCCATTCGCGGAATAGTATTCGCGAATGTGCTCTTTTCGGCAGGTTGGTGCTGTATAAAAAAAAAGAAAGAAAAGCATTATTTTACACATATCGATGTTTAAATTAAAATTTGTCAATAGTTTACAGTACCTTTTTCGCAGTAGCGTCCTTGCCAACCGATTTGACATTTGCATGTGTAGCCAGTTCCGAAAGGCGCGGGTTCGCATGTCGAGCCTTTTTTACACTCGTGTCTCATGCACGGGTCGATATTACTTGAACTGGATAATACTGCGAAATCTAATAAGCAAAATTTGCATTAATTACTCGATTGCATCACAGAAATGAATTTAATTTCCTTTTATTTAGAAAGCTTCCAAATATTAGCCCGCAAAAAAGGCCGTTTAATTTTAAAATGTAATATCTCCACTTTAATAAATAATAAAGCTTTTAACAATTTTCTCCGATAAACCCGGCGTACAAATTTTATTAAAAATTCCTTTTTACTAAAAGGTCACCTCTCGCGAGCGAGAGAACACTTAATGAAATCAATCGCAGCGCACTCGATGGCAAAACGCTCATCCCAACGAAGCCCGCTGCAACGCAAAACCCTCGCTCACCGGAATGTTCGTGGACGTGCTGCTGCTGCTGCTGCTGCTGCTGCGACGGCACCACCTGATCGGCGTTGTCGACTTGCATGTTGTCAGCGACGTCGGCCGCGCTCTTGTTGGCCTCGTCGGCCTCCTCGTCGTCGGCGCCGCTGCCGCAGCCCGGCGACACGCCGTTCATTTTCGCCGCGTTGCTGAAGTCGACCAGCTTGTGATTTATCCACATTTCCGAAATGCAACCTGCGGGGCCAAACGCGACGAGTTTAGTATACCTGCCAGTCCGCTCCCGGTATCCGACACTCTGAATCGGCACTTTCGTTCATGCGTACAAATACTGGGCTTCGAGTGATTGACGAGTGGGTTTGGGTTCGATCAGATTTTTGTTTGAACGGCGGTGTGTTTTGATAATGTTTGTATTAAATATAGTTTTGAGTGACGGATTGCTTTTGAAAATGATGTTTTTGGAAAATGTTATTTTATCCTATGCGGAATCATTATTTTTATATTGGAATTAAAATATAATTGTGAAGTTATTTTTTTATCAGTTATAAAAGGTTCCTTTTCGTATACAAGAAATAATTTTATTTAATTGATAGCATGAGTATAATGTTCTTTATAAACGAAATACAATATTATTGAAAAACAAAGTGTTTTACATTATGTATATATTATAATAATTAGAAGTCTATGATCCTATGATAATTTAATCAATATATTCTTGCGGACAAATCCGGTAAATGATCAATATAGTCTTGCCTATAACTCTCTAAGTCATTATTTATTATACTATTATAGTAGTGTATTACCGTAGTTAACGTGTGTTAATTTATCTTCATTCAGTTTCTTATTTCGACAGCAATATCTTCTAAATGTATGAGATTTCAGAAAATTCCTTTTGATATTATTTATATTAAACATATTTTTACGAGATGAAATTCTTCAAAGAAATAATTTTCGAAAATGTTAAAAGAATGTTTTGATAATATTCTTTTATCATTTGAGAGCTCATTATTTTTACATTTTAATTAAATATAAAGTTACAAAGTTCTTTTATATAAAATAATTTAATATATTTTAAAACATAATTTAATTATACGTTATACCTGGCATTATGCATAACATTCTATTATTGAGAAGCATCATGTTTTACATTTAATGTACATTAATTAAACGCCTACAAAGCTACTCGTGTCGTTAATTCAACCAAATATTCCACTCGGCAAGTCATTCGCATCGCCTCTAACGAGCATCTCATGAATATCGCGGGCGTTTCTCATTCGCCGAATGAAAAAAGAGAAGCAACATATCTCCCCAACGGCAATAATCGTAGCTTTGTAAGAAAATTTTCAGCCGAATTAACCCGCGGCCTCCGCCGCTATATCAACCGCTCCGACCATTAATACTTAATCTTGCCTCTCTAATCGCGAAGAATAATACCGTCCGGCCTCCTCGGGCCGGTCGTCTATACTTTAATAAACCTCCCTCATGAATATCATCCAGCAGGGAAAATTGACGCGCAAACGACAATTGTTTATATGCACGTGAACGAGAGAGCCGCGCGGGTCTGTAATAATAAATTGAACGAAGCCGTATAACGAGAAAGAGAGAGAGAGAGAGGGAGAGAGAGGGAGCCCGAAAGTCAATATCAGGGGAGAAGGGAATGGGGAGAGACTCACCCCGAAAGCTCGTAATGTTCCGCAAATGGAATTCGGTGAAGGCGACAGTGGCAGTCTCCGTGGCAACGCCCCCGATGTACATGGGCTTGGTGAGCTTGAGATACTCCTTGGGCCCCTCGTTGATGATGCTGCGGGCCGCGCCCCGGTCGATCCTCATCGTGAAGTTCTTCTTCCAGGCGATGAGCTCGGCCATGTGGGCCTTGCCGTCCGACACCTGCTCGTAACTGTACATCGTCGAGGTCGGATAATTGCCGACGTCGTACGAGACGCGCACGCGCCCGTTGAACAGCTCGACGGCCAGATGCTCGCCGCTCTGCCCATCATAAAGCAGTACTCCGTTCTCCTGGCTCGTTGCAAAAATAATCGTCACGTTTGCCTCGGGCCGTGTGCGAAGTGGCTCCAACTCGACCAGCGAGTTGTTATCGATAAAGCTCAGACTCGTCATGTACTCACACCTCTTGCCTGTGAAACGACAAATGACCAAGCCAAGGCTTTTCTTTATTATAACGCTTCTCTTGCTTGTATACCGTGATTTCGATGAGATTCTCAAAATACAACATTACTTCATTTGAGAAGAAGGTCAAAATCGTATAGTTTTTACTTCAAAGTAAAAGTACAAATGCGAATGGGGAATGCCCGAACAAAACAGGTTTATTCCACTTTTTTAATATCGAGGAAATTAAGAAGAGCTGCAATCTTTATTTTAAGTTTGGATTAAAAATAACACCAAACATGTCAAGGGAACAATGTATTACGACGAAAAACACAAAATCATTTATCACCAAAAATGAAATTATCCAGTTTTGTTCGAGCATTGCTTAAATATACCATAATGGGCACTAAAGTATTTTCCAAGTACATTTCTTCAAATACTGACGTACTATTGTAGCAAGAATTTATGTACTTTTCTTAAGTATTGCAGCTAATTTTTATAGTTTTTTATAATATTTGTAATACTTGTAACTACTAGAACTTAAAATACTAGCTTCAAAGTACTTGAAGTTTTTTTCCAAATACTTCTGCACTTGGCCGAAATACTTGACCATTTTAAAAAATGATGTACTTAATAATTTTACATTATATGAATACTCGTTTTTGTGATAAAGTTACCTATAATGGGGCTCTATAATGTTGTAAGTGTGTCTATTGTGGTGAAGTTGCTCCGCTAGATATCGATCTCATTAATAGCCAGTAATTAGTCAATAATAGCCATAAATACCTATTAATAGCTAGTTACCGACTGTATTATTACCCCAGATCGATGTCCACCAGGGTGGCTCAAAATTCAATCGTAATTCTCTCTTCATACAGATATTTTTTTCGATAATTCTAACATTCTCCATTAATCGGGTAAGAAATTAAACGATCAATATCGCTGTTTCATACAAAGAATCGGATCGCCGATGCCAATTCCTCGATACCGACTACCTCAACCGAAAACTGCAAAGCTCTTAACTTTATCCGCTCTCCGGCAGAGATATCCGCGTAAGCACCGCAGTACACACCTTTCTTGTTCAGCTACAGCGAGACATTCGTCATCCCGTAAGAAGCCGTATATAAACCCGAAAGTAGTGTGCCAGGAGCTAGCTGCCATATTTCTAACCGGCCACTTCCCCCCCGTACGTAGCTCATCCACGTACGCGCGAGTTCCGCGAACTTTTTCCCACCCGTGTTTCCCCGCGCGCGCGCGCGTGTGGATTTCTCACGAGAGCTCGAGCGAGCGACGGGTCAATCGTTAAAGTCAATTTTCCAGCGCAGTCGTATGTCTCGAGCGTGGGCGCGCTGACACGAGCTCGCGCGCGCGCGCGCGCTTTTTATTGCCGTTCGGGAAAGTTTCGCGCGCGAGCGAGTTGTACTTTCGCGCGCCCGCGCGTCCGGGGAAATAAATAGCGAAATGAATGGCGCTTCGGGGGAGGAGTGAGGGAATCAGAACTCGCGCAAGCACGCGGGGTGGAACCGATCGGGAAATCCTCGAGTAGACGGCTTTCCAGTTTAACCAGTTGTCGTGTAATGGAGCAAAAATTGTTACGAGGACGGTGTGGACGAGATCTTTTATGGCTTGAGTAGGGCAAAAAAATCGAGTACTTTTTGAAAAGGTAACGTTTTATGCGAGCATCTAGGTTGAGAGCTGACGATTTTTTGCGAAATTTTTTTTCTTCTTTTTTTTTCATATATTAAGGGAATATCTGATTCACATTTTGTGAAGTCATATATAATTATCATACGCTGGTTTGGCGAATCGCGTTTTGCATAATAATGCAGAGGAGTGGAGGTACTTCACATCCCCTTAAATCTAACTGAAGAACCCACTTCTCGAACCTGTCTTACCCTCTTTTATAAGAGAAAAAATAAAGAAACTAAAAAATCATTAACTAAGAATTCATGTCGAATTCAGTTTGTAAATTTGAAATTATGAAAGATTATTTCTTTAATTTCAATGAATAATGAAAATAATAATTTATTCTATATTTCATAAAAAATTTTGTGACATAATTTTATAATGATATTAACATTTTTAAAAGATTGAAAGTGCAGAGCATTTTAAAATCTAATTTTTTAATTAACTAATTTTATTATGATATTATCGTGAAATATAAAAGCATAACAGTGCACGTAATGTTATCACGTTGATCAATCTTCAGCTTCAATTTGATTAGTTAATCACTCCAGCTTTTCTGTATCGTTCTAAAGATTCTCGCATCTTTGAAGCATCCAAAGTTAACCTAAATCCTTGTATTACATGCTAAGAGATGAATGAAAAGTTTACTCACCAGTGTAACCAGGATGGCACTGGCATAAGTAATCCGCTCCAGATCCCGGCGATGGTAGGAAACAAGCACCATGTTGGCAGTCATGATGAGCACACGGACTAGTTTGAGGGTATAGTAAGGCAGTTGATGGTGCAACTTCGCAGAACCTCCCTGTATAATCTGGTGCACACTTACACTCGTAATTGTTTATGCCATCGATGCAGGTAGCACCATTCTGCAATCATGCAACGTTCGACGATTTCGTTTATACACTTCTTCATAAATATTATCTTCGGGCGCGCGCTCAGCGTGCTCTAATGTTATGAACGACGACGCTTCGCATATAAACGCTCGTTACTCTCTCGAGCTATACGAGAGCTTATACGCCAGAATCACACGCGGCGCTATTAACTTAACCGAGATTGCTCTCCGACGTTCAAACTCCGAAAAGCTAATCCACTTTCAAAGGACCTCACTCGCGAATCCATCAAAAGTGACTTTACTCTATTTTGCAATCAGATTACGATGAAAATTCCGACCCTCTTTTATACAAGCTGGGTGTATATATGTGCGCGAGTTGGATCGCGATTTAGCGCAAGGTGCGATATCAAACGCGACGAGAAAGAGTAAGAGGGAGAGAGAGAGAGTGAGCATTCCGCACAGAACATATACACATACATCGGCTTAATCTGCTTTATAGCGCGAGCCGTTGACCTCAATCTTCGCTATCGCGGGGGCCCTCTAATAGATTTAATGGCAGATCTCCCGATGCTCTTTGTTAACGTCATTATTTGCCGACTTATGAGAGCGCACACTCGTGCCTATTCTTTTGCTTCCTCTTCTTCTTTCGTTCTTCTTTTCTTTTTAAAGCGATTTTACGTGTTAAAGTTTACCGGTCGCAGGCTCGCGAAAGTAGCTTACGTCACGTGAGAGTGTAAACCGTATAGACCCTCCGAGGAGAGAACGAGATTCGACTTTTACGACTTGAAAAAATCACTGATTGAGCGCCGCGATTTCACACTGCGGGGGAAATTCCGTTTTTTGTTATCGTTCGGCGGATTTATGCAAGGATCGTGCGAGAGTACTTCTGATTTTCTGAACTGTTAACGAGATTATTTAGCGCGGGAGAGAGATTATTAATCTGCACTTTCCGAACAGAGAGTTCGAAATTATTGAAATATAATACTATCACGGATATAGTTTCAAAAGATACTTTTCTTAATTAATTTTAAATATTTATCAATAATTCAGTATTTGAATTATTAATCGGACTTCCTGTATTGAATATAGAATTTTTCTTTAATAAAATATTTAACATCCAATATTCAATGTACAGAAATGCTGGTATTTTGAGCATTAACGATCCAAACCCATTTTGGCTGATGAAAAGGTGAAATTGACCACGAGCATATTTACGATTAAATTATTTGTGATTTTAAACTAAATTCAATTACGTTAAAGTCGTGTAGATATTCATATACAGTGAAATTTACTTTTATTAATCACTATGTTTGATATTTCTTAAATAATTATTATTAATAATATCATACTTTCGTACACACAGCCATACAAATTGAAAGGTGCCTCAACAGCATAGATATATATCAACTGAATAATATATATTTACGAGAAAACTAATTAGTGTCTTTGCTGAATTGATTTAAAAGACAGAAGCAATATCACGCAGAAAAAGAATTTAATAGGTAGTTTTCTAGACACAGCGCGTTTCTTACACATAAGAATTATACACGTAATTATTGTACCCAATTTAGCATTGGTCAAATTATATATAGATATATTTGACCAATGGTAAATTGTGCACAATAATTACGTGTACAATTCTTATGTGTAAGAAACGCACTATGCCGTTTCCTATACGTAGTTGACGCTAAAACAAGATTCATATATTTATTCTTCTCCGTTCATCGTAAATAATTATTAAAAACTATCTACTATATCCAGGCGCCTCGATATAATTATGTGCGTAAATTTCCGGGTTTTGGTTACACCGATTCCTAATTTTTATTGAATTTTCATAATATGTAAATAAAAATAACCACAAGAGCACGAATTTGATATCAACGCAAACTGTTTATCAAAATTTACTTATGTAAAATTTTTGATTATTGCATACCACTTACTTTTCCCAAATCAATCGTGCAAAGGCGACGATAATTGTCTACGTTTACTAAATACACGCGAGGTTATACTTTATTCCTCTCCGTTTCTTTAAATTAATTATTGAAAGTCGTAAATGGATAAGAAAATTAAGTAACACATCTTTATTCCCCTCCGTTTCTTTAAAATAATTATTGAAAGTCGTAAATGGATAAAGATATGTTACTTAATTTTCTCATTCGCTACATACATTGTTGTCTATATCTATGTTATCAAGGCGCCTTAAGCCGCTAAAAGTTCCGATACGATATCAATTCCGGTATATATTGACACGCCTCGTCACCGAACACACGCATCGTCCACAAAGCCGAACAAAAGAAAAGCAGAACCACGAAACAAAGCCATAGACATATGTTTGCGGTGTGTATACCGAACAGCTCACCTGGCACAGATTATTATCGCAGTCATCCAGGTTGTCAGTGCAATTGGCACCGGCGAAGCCGCTCGGGCACTCGCAGCTATAGTGGCTCTGGTGGTCGACGCATCGGCCTCCGTTCTTGCAAGGATTGTGTTCCTCTGTGCAAAAGGGTATTTTTGCCTGGCAGTGCTCGCCGGTAAATCCCGGTAGGCAGTCGCATCGGTAGGACTCGACGAGGTCGACGCAGCTGGCGTTGTTGACGCACTTGTGGCCCGCGCAGTCGTCGACGTTGCTCTCGCATCTGAGTCCTTCGTATCCGGGTGCACAGTTGCAACTGCACCGCAACGAGGCCGAACAGAGAGAGAGAGAGAGAAGCGTTATTTGCCTTTTTTCCACACTCGTCTATACGCGCGCGCCAATTATGCGGCTTTTCGCTTGGCGAATAAAAGTCCGTACAGTTAGCCATGTGTAATGAATGAAGTACTACGTGTATTTTTTTTTCTATTTTGCGTAGGAGCAAATGATTTTGCGATATCTAGGTTAAGAATGATCTTAATTGGACACAGTATGTTCAACTTTTGTTCCGAGTTCTTTCTGATATTATACAGAGTAATTAATAAAGCTGAAGCTTAACGAGATACGATCCATTGTAATGGATTGAAATCTGTAAATGATTTCAAAAGCTTCGGTTTGTTGTATAGAATTAAATTTTTAGTTGCATTCAAATCAATGTCAAGCTTTAAAATGTAAAAGGAATATCAATTGAATAGTTTTATTATATAGTATCGCATATCATTTTTATTAGTTGTATTTCAATTAATGTCATACTTCAAAATTAAAAAGTAATATCAAACAGAAATTGCTAATTTCATTCAAAGTAGTAGCTTATTAATGTATACGCAAAGGCGAGATTCAAAAATAAATATTGTATACTTAGCAAATAAAGTTAAATAGAACCAAACTCATACTGCATGTTATTGAGTGAATATAAGCAAGAAGCCTTTCCGCCAGAAACTCCAATGAACCCCTTTTGAGTGAAGTTAATTAAGAGAGAGAAATCAAATAAAACTAACTAGATTCATTGAACTCGAGACGTAAAAAAACACCTGGCACGAGTAGCAGTAGCTTTCTCAAGAAAAAAAAGTCCAATTTACCATCTAATTTGCACCGATTAACAAGGAAAATTAAAAGCAAAACTTTGTAGCTCCCGCTGAATCAAACTCTCGGAGAAAGAGAGAACGTTTCAAAGTTAAAAGAAAATTCTCCCAAGTGTATTAATCGAGCGAGACCGAAAGTTCTTAATAACGTCGAGATATATATAAAGACATAAAAATACGAGGCATCCCTCGTAATTCAGCATTTCGTGTGTACTTGGAAACTGTTAGGTTACTCCGGAAACTCCGGCGCAAAGATAAACCGAGCGCATTTAACTCGCGCAGCGTATACGTGTATAAAGTAAAACATATGCCACCCCCTTTACTTTGAAACGTACACTCCGTATATTTATTCGTGCCTCATTATCGCTAAACCCAAAAAGTAAATAATTCGTTGGTTCAAAAAAAAGGAAAAAGACCAAATTAACTAACGCAACGGTGAGTAGTGCGCGCGCGCGCGAGTAAAACTGTGAACGCGACAATAAATCTACAATGAGAGTGAGAGTGAGGAGTGAGTGAGAGAGATGAAAGGCGCGTTAGTGGTTTTGAAAGTGCTTATGAGAGGTCGGGCGCATAATCGTCAGGAAATTCAAGTCACCTGAATCTTCCTTCCTCCAGTACTTTGCAAGTTCCGGCGTTCCGGCAAGGATTTCCATAGCACGCGTCAATTTTATGTTGACACCGGTCCCCGTGATATCCTGGCGCGCATTTGCAACGAAACTGTTTGTCCGGTAGCGCCTCGCATAGTCCTCCGTTTTGGCAGGGCGTTGTATAGCACACGTTGCATTTCGCCAGTACCTCGGCTGGCTGTTGTTTGGCTGCGCGGAAGAAAGGTCTACGATTAATGAGAAATTTTAGTATTTTACGGAGGGGCCGCGCTTCGCTAGTAAAGAGTAAGTAGCAAGTGCAGATTAACAAAAACAAAAAGACAACAGCAAAACTAACACACATAAGAGAACAATCGACAGAGACAAACCAGTGTGTGCAAACGAAATCATTCTTTATCAGAGTTCTTGCACGTATATATATATATCGTTTGCTCTTTTGTGAGTGTATATATAACAGAGTGAGAGAATAAATAAACCAGTGAAACAGAGAAACAATAATTATGCAGTAACAAAGAGAGTGAGAGGCGATTCTTTTGCCATGCTGCGCACCCCCAGGCTATTAAAAGCGCTGTCTCGCGAAACTGGTGCAATTGTTGGCCCAGAGATAGCTAATTCGGAAAAAAACAAAGCTCTCGGCTCGCGAGAAAAGTCTCGTCACTCTTCGTTAAAATCCAGAGTGCAAAGCGAACTTTTGATCAGGGTGGACGAGTATTGAAATAACTGCAAGCTCGGTCCGACGATTCGAGAGCCTCGATATTTTCGTTAGTCCCGCTCCTCGTCGAACTCGGGCATTATATCTGCCTCGGTGCTCTTCAACGATACTCGACGCGCGTCTTACTCGGCGATATCGATCGCTATAACGGCGGATAACGTTCTCCGAGCGAATAAGACAGGGGGAGGCTAATATTGCAAAATCCACTCGTTGCGCGGCGGTAATGCATTGGTCGAAAATGACGTCGAGCGGGGCGGCGCAAGTTCCGTTTGCATTCTGGACGATTGTGCCGAGAAAAGCTTTTAGACTGATCATTGCCAGGCGGATGCTATATACTCTTTTCCGCTGGATAACTGGGTCGATGATTATCTTAATTAAAGATCGCTGTATGCGTTGGACCGAAATTTCGCGTTGCTGGAATTTCGTGCGAATATCGCGAAATTCGTCGTCGGTCGTGTGTACGAAACCCTCCCCGCCCTCCTCGCAAAAAGAGTTGACAAAAATAAGGACACTACGTATATAGTGTATAGTGTATATATAGTCAACGTGCCATAAAGAACACCCGTGCAGCGCTGGAACGAAATCGAGTAATATCCGCGAACGTAGCCATTTTCGTGTAATAACGCAAAGTGTTTTTATCGATTCGACGCGTTTTTACTTATAATACGTGTATTAAGTCAATTACACTGCAGACTTTGCAGCCATAGGTAAATTATATTTATCATTTATGAATGGAGCAGTCGTATTATTCACACTTTATGGGAGACCTACTAAATATATTACGAATCGCTTCTACCATCCCTGTATCATTTAACCACCAAACCGAGAACAACACCGTAAATTTCCCTTACGCAGAAGTGAAAACACATAATGAAATGCATAAATCAAATATCCACCGCGGAGCATAATCAAAATCCGCGAGCCGATCCTTTCATCAAATTAAAACCAATGGAATCGAGCAGCCGTCGTAAATAACGACACCTAAGAAATCATTCCAGGCTCCCATTGTGCGCAAGAATTAAAACGAAACTACCAAAAACAGAAAAAAAAGGAAGAGACCATACAATCTGCGCGCGCCGCAGTCCCGCATCATTCACGTCGTCGGGCGGGAAAGCCGCGTGGCAATAATTTTTCTCATTGTACGGTGTGGCGCCCGTGGCTGGCCTCCCCGTTGGGCATCGGTTTATAGTTCTCTCCGCGCCTTTGCTATATCCGATTGATTTATCCGCGCGCGCGTGGCTCTTGTTTCGGCGCGCGCGCGCGCGGCGAAAAGCGCATTTATCGCGCGCCCGGGATAGTGGCGCAAAACAACGACGACAGCAACTGCCGCAGTGTACACCGCGGAGCATCGCGCGATGGGTTGGTATGCGTGTGCGCAGGAAAGCGGGGCTACTCGCGTAGCTTTCGGAACTCTCTTTTTTTTTTTGCATTCGGACGATTGATTTAAAGCGGCGCGGTGGCGAGAGAAAGAGAGAGAAAGTGTGGGTGTGTGTGTAGAGGAAAGTCGTACAGTATGGGCACCCGTGGCTATTGAGGTTGTAACTTTTGATTGCGTGGGTGGAAGTCGAAAATTCAAAATGATGTTTGCGTAGAGTAGTTTCTGTTATAAATTTGTTTGATTCAATTATTTGAATTTATTGTATTGATTGTAAAGATTAATTTTAGTTTTCAGAAAAGCTTATTCCAGTATGGATACTTACAAGTTTTAATAGAACATTTTGGTCTAATAATGGTACTCTAGATATAGACATAAGTTTGTTCTTTTGAAATAGTAGATAGAATTTATGATAATCCGACGTTTATCCGACTGTATTTCTTTTCTTATATCTGCTCTTGGAAAAAGTGAAATAATCGATTGATGGAAAAATTATAAGTAAAATCAGCTTAAATATAATTTTTATTAATTATTACTATACATTGTATACTCTAAGCTTAAAAGTATTGAAAAAAGCTAACGTAAATAAATAATAATTCAATAATTGAATCTTTTAATAAATCTGTAATGTTATATTTCTTTAAAGTATAAAACATAATATAATCCTTTTAAAGGAATAAATTCAAAATTTTATTCTTTTTCAAAGAACAAATGTAATAATTCGTATTTTTAAAAGGTATAAATTTTTAAAATTTAATTTTGTAAAAGCAGATATTTAAGAATTTATACTTTTTAAAAGATTAAAACCTACATTCGTTCCTTCGAAAGAACAAAGTCATCTTTTTTACACTTCAGATAAAGTATAAAATTACAAATTTATTCCATTTAAAAGATCAAATTACTTTAAAACAATGTAACCCTGCATAGAAAAACCGTAAAAGGATGTTTAAAAAAGACTTTCAAAGCACACAATACCTACTAACTTAATTTAATTAATTAACGTAGGATAATTAACTTTTTGTCAATAGAAACGGCAGGTTCCAATTAAAAAATTGGAGCACAAAATTTAAGTTTAAACAATTTAAGTCACATTAAATAATTAAATTAAAAAACATTGATATGTTTAAGACACCGTTTGTACATTTTCTCACAAAAAGTTACTTTACTTCGTGTCATAAGTAAAATAAATACTAGTATTTAGTCCGCTTGAGCACTAGACATCTAAATATAACTTTGGTCGCAGGGAATATCGTCCTGATGCTTATGAACACTCTTCCAGCACTGAATTGAAACTAACGATCCTAGATTTACGTTCAATCGAACTAAAATATGCAAAAGTATTGCAATGGAAGCCTAAAACTCTTGACGGTCGGTACTGCCCGACTCCCCCCATCCACCGCTTTTCCCTCCCAAATCGATAAAACATTTCCCGACGGCAGACTCGCAGCGGCAACCTGCACCAGCACCCCGAGTAAATATTTTTCCCGTCATTATCAAGCACTCGGATCGCGCGTAAAAAGCCGTGTAGCTGCTGCCGCAGCAGCGGCAACCCCACGCGATGCCGCAGCAGCACTACGCCGACTCTCCGGAGCGCGCGCGATTTCTGCATTATTAAGGACGGCGTAATTTCTCGTTGCATAATTCACGCGCGGACGCGCTGGAGAGTTAGGAAGTAAGAGAGAGAGAGAGAGAGAGAGCATATACCTCGTAAACGTCGGCTGCGCGAAGCCGTTTGAGGAAACGGGGAATTTATTTTTATGATGCTGCTGCGGGGCTTTTTTTTTTCTTCGCCCAACCCCGCTGGCGCGTGTTTTTTTCCGGGTGTTAGTCTTTTCCGTGTTCTCTCTTTTTTTTTTCCTCGTGTTGTGCGACGAGTTGACTTTGTGCCAACCGCGCGACAGTATAGGTGTATGTAACACCGGAGAGGCTGCGCTGCTTCGTTTTGTCCTTTTCTCGGCCGGTCTTTTTCGGACTGTTTTTGCACGGCGGTGGCTCTTTGGGCTTTCTTTTATTTCCGGCCGCTTTTTGCCTTAATTAGGGAAATCGCGCGACCGCTGGTCCGTGTACGCGGCCGCCGGTCGGATTTCTTTACTGCCGGCCGCGAGAGTAAATATCAACGCGAACACGCAGAATTAACGCGCCGAATTTTTAAATGGCCGTTGCGAATTAAGCGCACGCGAGTTTTATGGGCTTCGGGTTTGTGTGTGGGGGAAAAAGAAGAATAAAGAGGCGCGGGAAACTGGGGGGGGGGGGGGGGCATCGGTGTTTTTACGCGTGCGCGTTTTTCGAACGTAAAATTCGCGCGTATCTCGTTGGCTGTTGGGATTTTAGGTTCGTAGCCGCGCGCGTGTGTGTGTGTGTGGTTTTTCGATCGCCGCAGAGTTTAGTATTTCAGTCGATTATGGTTATGAGAAAAAGAATTTTATTGACGTGATTGCACCCCGCTATAAAGGCCACACAGCCAGCCACAAAACCTTTTATGCACAGACAGCGTAGGACGTCAGAGACGGATCGAACATTCGAAATCCAATATATGAATACGTTTCGGGCCTCTGCTTTTATCGGTAATAAAGCAATGTGTAAAGTGGTAGATAAAAAAGGATTTGAATATGCTTATTGCTTTGGAACATAGTTATTTACGAATTTTATTTCCTTCACTTTTATCTTATTAAATAATTTACCAAGAAAGAAACAACTTAATAAAGTATTTGTGGACCATTAAAAAACACATAAATAAACTATTAAAATACGGAAAATAGTATTATCCGTATAAATAGGAAGGTGTAAATTTAAAAAACAGTTGTCCGTTTCAAATAAGTTCTTTCTCCGCGAGCATTCGATTCGAATAGAAGCTCGATCCTGAGTGAGCATCCCAACACCAAAAAAACAACCAAACAAACAGCTCTAATCTAAAGATCCTCCTCTACCAGGAAGAGAACAAAAAACAGACAAAAACCAGATAAAAAAAGGAAGCGCCGAAAAAGGTGATTAAGAAGAAACAAAACAAGAGAATAAGAGTAGAAGAAAATAGTGCGGCGCGTAAGCAACGCTGAAAAATAAAACCAAAAACAAATAAACAAACTAAAAACATACTCCCCGAATTCCTTGCAGTGGAAGGTCAGCTTTTTTTAAGTAAATACATTAGCTTAACCATAATGGTAATAGAATTACTTTAAAAATAGTTTTTTATTACTCGAATTGATGAAAATTCTTTAGCAAGTTAGGTGGCAGTGTATATATACTTAGTTATTATTTTTAAATCGATTTTTCAATAATGACATTTTCTTAAGTATACGTCTTAAAAATATTCTCTCAGTTTCAAGTTAATCCGATTAAAGTTCACGAAGATCGGGCGCTTATTAACAAAATTTTAGTCAGATGTTATCAAATTTTGAAACTTTGAATGCATTTCCCTCAAAACGACGTTTTCAAAGTTGATAAGCACGGATCCCAAAAGTTACTGCACCAATCTTTCTGAATTTTTTAAAATTTAATTTAGATAAAAAAATCTTGCCTTGAATTAAAATTGTCTTAGTTTAATACTCTTTTTCGATTTCAAGAACGAAAAATGGTAATTTAAAAAAACATTAATAAAATCGTTAACTTACAACAGTCGCAGTTTTCTTTTAATTTTAAGTTAACATTTGTATAATAATAGAATAAACAAACTATCTAACAAAAAAAATAAATTTTATTTGTTAGATAGAACATCCCACGAACTGTTTTCCGGAAATCGGTTACTAATTTGCATAAAAAAGCTGAATATTCTTCAAAGGTCAATCTTACTAATAAAAAAAAAGTTCCGTACAAATATACGCGTACACCCTTTTTCAAAAAAACTGCATTAAAAACTTGCTCCATTCGGTGTGCCAACCAGTTCTAACTCCCCGTTTACGCAACCGCCGTTCAAACTTCGACTGCAAGGAATTCAAAGCTACACGAGAAACCATCCATCAAAACACCAAAGAAAGAAAAAACCAAACAGAGCGCAACAGAGTGCCAAAAACAGTGAATACAAAAATACGTGTTGAAGAGAATTGAAGAAAAAAAAAGGAAAACAAAAAAAGTGAAAGATCGGAAGAAACAGAGTTGAATCGTACGTAGTACTTGATGCTTACTTTTGCATTGAAAGGAGCTGGCGGGCGTCGTCAGCAGCAGCTTATCCTTCATGGAGGCGGGATCGGCGCAGCGCGCAATGCCCGGCTCCATGAAATCCCGCTTCACCCATTCGGCCAGCCAGCGCATGTTGCAGTCGCAGTACAATGGATTCGCGCCGAGCGCACTATAAACAGGTTTACACATCGCTCGGTTAAACTCGCTGCTGCGCGGCGTCTGTATACAGCGATGCATATACACAGAGAGAGAGAGAGAGAGAGAGAGAGAGAGAGAGAGAGAGAGAGAGAGAGAGAGAGAGAGAGAGAGAGAGAGGAAGGGAAGGAGATAGAGAGGACAAGCTCATGAGCCAGGGTCCACGGAGCGACTATCGCGCATAATAATCCGCCGTGCATAATGCAGGCGCGATGACTCGGAGCGAGGGAGGCTTACGAGGCGCAAAGGATGGCAAGGGATGAGGGTGCACTGATTGTCGCTACTTACACGTGTGTGACGGATTTCAGGTCCTCGAAGGCGCCCTCCGGTATCACCGATATGTCGTTGCCGTGCAGCGAGCTGGAAACAGAGTTTCGACGAGGTCAGACTTGGGAATTCATGCGTTGCGGATATCGATGAGTTTACGCATAAGACTTTTATAAGGGTTGCGCAATTAAATGAATCTTTAATCTTTCTTAGTTATTCTGATAAAAATGAAACTGTTATTCTGAGCAAATTCGAAGCATTTTTATTGAAATATTTTGTTAGCTAAGATAAAAGATATATGCTAAGAGTGTCGTTACTGAGCCCCCTCTAATTACTGTGCCTTTGGTGTAGTTCTTCGTAAATCAAACAATTCTTAACCTTTATAGGCGCTTATAACAAACAGAAGTCAATAAAAATCAGTATAGCATATGATAAATTATAAATGATGCACTAACTTTTTATATTAGTTAATATAAAACTCACAGTAATTGACGCACGTCGTCTGCTTAGGGGCACAGTAACTTACACACATATCCTAGGTTCAAAAGTAATTGGACGCTTATACCCAGTATCTGGACACCTAAACATTATCTTATAAACTTTTATCTACAATAATTTACGTTAAATACACTATAAAAATAATTTAACTTATAAATATTCTTTTCCCCATACCACGCGTAAAGTGCGTACTGTGCTCCCCCCTAGCGGGCGGTAAAGTAGCTAATGGACGCCCTAGGTAATACTTTACGGCGTGATAATTTCCAAGCTCGAACCTATCTATGTGACGTATTCATAGACTAAAGCGAGTCACTACACATCGCACAGATGATTCTGTTGACTGTCTAACTTCAGAAAAAATCAGTTTTTACTTAAAAAAAAAGAAAGCATATTAAGTATTTTTCAAAATTTTATAGCTAACTAAACTCATTATTCACGAGACTCAACATAATTACTTACTATATATACGAGGATTTGAGTATCGCTGTTTACCCAAAAAATTTAAAAACATATTCAACACACAAGTGCCTTATTCGCAAGCTGAATTTTAATTGTTGACTTTATAAGACTAATTTCTTTTAGAATTTTCTGACAAGTTCAATATTTTACAGTAAAGTGTATTTAAGTTCACGTATTGTTCATGCTCAACTCTTAATATTAATATTTTCTAAAATTATTATTCAAATATTCACAGTCATCTCAGTGGTTGAAAGTAAAAGTGCAAGGATTCTCCAAAGTGCTCAAATATATTAATTTATATGTATTGTTACATATTGTCGGAGTCTTTAGTATTGGTAATTACAAAAGTTAATTTGTTGTATATTTTGCATGTAAGCTAAATTTAAATTGTTGCAATGATAAACCAAAAGACTTTTTAAGACTAAGTTATAAAAACTCTAAGATTTATCTTATAATTATTTATTTAGTTTATAATTATTTATTTACAATTATTTATTTATCTCTAAGATTTATGTTAGAATATAACTATTTTCACTCGATCAAACTTTCAATGCACTTTATTCAAGTTACACAGAGTCAAGTTTCACCAAAAGTAAACAAAAAGAAAGACACTTCATGCACTACAATCAAGAAGCAAGACACTGAATATATTTATATTATTAGTAGCTGTTCATTTGTATTGATAATAAATATTCTATTTATATTTATATAATTGGGTATTTTATTAAAAAAACATATTTGATTCTAATTTCATAAAATTACACATTATTTTACTCTTTGAAAATGAGAAGAATACTGAATATTTATGTCATACAATTGCATTCATAATCAAAACAGTATAGGTAGGTTAGAAAGGCTGAGCGATCTGCAGTGACTGACTTGTGTCATAGAGTAGGTTACATAGGTAGATGAGATCGCACTTGAAAACCGCCGTAAACATTGAAGTTAGCGTCAAGCCGGTCAAGCGGACGACCAGCTGGGCGCTTGCGCTATACTCTTTTTTATGCAAAATCAAAAATTATTTCTAATAACATGAATAATATTTTGTTAACGCACTTTCCGCGTGATGTGGGGAAAAGTCGTATATGCACCACGGGAGTGTACATAGAGCAAGGTAGGCACTGTGTGATGCCGCCCTCGCTTCGCTCGAGCGGCAACTTCACACAGTGCGTACGTTGCTCACTGTACTCCCTCGGTGCATAATGTACTATTAATGATTAACCAAATACAATGCACAATAATCAAGTGCAAAGTTTGTCCAACGACTAGGATGTGTTCAATCATTAATACGTTTATCTTATTATCAATTAGAACAATACTAATATTTATTATCTAAAAGTACTTGATCAAAATAACTACTTATTTATCTTGAAATTATCCAACCTTTCATACATAAGTGTAACACTGCAGCTAATTATTTTATAAAAAAAAAGACTATTGTATTTACATTGTATGCAATACTTTTTTAACATAACTGCAGCTTAAAATTTCGAATGAAATCGATTTTATTTTCTTTCATCTAGGGTAAATTGGCTTATTATGAATAACATTCAATATTGGAATCGTAGCTATTTAAATTCTGCTTATTTGGAACACAGCGAAATAGTACAATAAGAAAAAAAAGGTATTTTAAGACAGAAATAAAATTGAGACTTATGAAAATCATTATTAGATATAGGATGATGTCATTATTTTGAAATAAACATATAGCTTATAGTTAGTAATTAGTTCTATTTTCAATTATTTTAAATTTTAAATGGTAATGAGTATATAATATTCCATTACTATACCAACCGTCATAGCTATATTTGTTTTCCATATCTCCTTTTTATGTTCATTAAAATAAAGAAAGTGATCATTATTTTAGTTTGATCTTTATAATCCGCTATTGTCAACATCACAACATTAAAAAATATTTTCTTATCAAACAAATTTAGTTAATTACAAAAAGAACTGACAAATATATTTGCGTTTACCATGTAATCCAATCACAAAAAATGATGAATGAAGCTGTAATTAAATAAACACCTCGACACTATAATTCCCAAGCATGTAATTAAATCTGCTAAAATTCTGCATTATTCAATCAATCATGCCCCAAGCCGCGTCCTTTATTTAATAATAATAAACCAAAAAAAGCAAAAATTCAACATAAGTTTACGACTTCATTATTCAAGATCCATTAATCAAGCGCTAGCAAAGCGCAAAATCACAGACACGCTGTAATTAACGGTATAAATAATTTCGCGCGCCTGCTCTCGAGGAGCTCTCGACTCCCAACTCATACGCACACGCGCGCGCACGCGCACACGCACTCCAGACCACTCCGGTGTATATAATACGTACAGCATGCGCAGGGACTTGAGGCCGGCGAGCGCGCCGCGCTGCACGCACTGCAGCTTATTGTAGCTGATGATCCTGCAAACGGATAAAAAGGCATTAGAGACGGCGCACGCCGCGCCGCGCGGTTATACGAGCGAGCGCGCAAGCGATTTCCCGCTTGCGCGCTTCCATATGACCCGCGGCACCGGCGTAAGTACATCGGCTTTAAACGAGCGAGAGAGAGAAAGGAAAAGCGGCTACTTACAGATGTGCCAGTTTCGTAAGGTTCCTGAACGTGTCGTTCGATAGCATTCCAATCTGATTGTTGCTCAAGTCTCTGCGGATTCATTGCGGTGGAGAGAACAGAAAAAAAATACAAACGCATTGGTTAAAAACGCTCGGCGATTCGCTTGTGTATGTTTCGCGTGTATGCACGAGGGGCGATTGCGCAATGGGAATTTATTTGCGCGCCCGTATGGTGTTATATGAAAATAAGCGCGCGCCCGCGCGCGGACAAAAAGCCGGTGTGTGTGTGTTATAGTGCGGCGGTATCGCTTGGGAATCGGTTTGGAATGATACCAGGTTTGCGTTATATACACTTTATTCGAAGTTGAATGCGAGAATCGTAAAAATCATCGTGGACGTTTTATGCGGACTGCGTGTTATAGAGGTATATATATACTGTGTTTGCACAACTTTCAGCGCGCTGCTTTCATTGGCTCTTTTAATCGCGTCGATTCGGTCGCTAATTTCAAATGCAATTTTCTTTCATTTATAGATTCTCGAATCGACGGGATATACATTTTACAGCCGATAAATTGTTAATTGCCTCAATGATTTTACTCTCATCGATAATACAATTATCTCCGAATAACTTTTTTTTATACACGATGCCAAATTATTTTTAAAACTCTATCCACTGGATGAAAAGTAAAATATTAATTACAAAAGCCATTTATCATTAAAATTCTTTTCTCCCCCGAGCAATAGTCGCACACGAATTCCATCTGCATTTTATTTCGTTTCATTTCATTTCACTTCACAAAGTAACGCTAATGCCGCGTGAATATATATCCCGCACAGCACTATAACCCATCAAGAAAAAACCGCCTATACACACAAGACTTATCCTCGTCGCGCAATAAAATCGTTTAGCCGTCTCAATGGAAAAATCATTAATCTTCGTCGCTCAGCAATGAATACACTATATATACCCTCTACTCTTAGTACAAGCCATAAAACGGCGCGCGTCTCTCCATCAAGTTCGCGAGGCCTGCAAAATGAAAAGACCGCGCGACACAATGAAAGAATCGTCTCATCGCGCAAAAGAAACAGAGAAAGCAGAAATCCAACGAGGCTCTTGTATCGACGCGTACACACATCAGCCCCACGGTACGTTATTTACAAGAGGTTATTTTCCTTTTAACCCATTTCTTCCCAAGTGGCCATTTTATAGTCGATTGGTTTTTTGCCTAAAAAATTGTCGAAAAAAAAAATAACAATAACCAATAGCACTTTTCTGAAGTAAAATTGTCCGCTCTTTCCGATTCTGAAGTCAGAATTTTGAAATTTCCGTTGGAAAATTTCAAAATGGCGGTTTTTAGGCAAAAAACCAATCGACTATAAAATGGCCCCTTGGGAAGAAATGGGTTAATCTTCTTTTCTAAATATTTGCATCGAAGGTGTATGTATACGCACAGCCTGGTGAGGATGCTGAGGTGATTGAGCCGCTCGGGCTGGATGGTCTTGATGTCGTTGACGTCGAGGTAGAGCTCGGTGGTCTCGGGCGGTATGCCGCGCGGTATCTCGGTGAGCCGCGAGCGGGAGCAGCGCACGACCGAGCCCGCGCAGCTGCACTGGGGCGGGCAGTAGTCGTCGCCCAGGCAGCCCACGCTGTCGCCTGGAACAAAGCATTTTACAAAGGGCTCACTCACTTTTTCTATTGTTCCGGGAAATTTCCAGCTAGGAGGTGTAGCTGTACACGGTGGGAATTTTGGAAAATTTTGTAAACGGTTGTACGCTGTCCGCGCAATTTTAGTTGCGGAACGCGGTTCAAATTTTTGAATGACCTTCAATGCGAGAGCGTTGAAACTAAAAGAACAAGTATAACCAATCACGCTGTGTCGTTTTAAGTATTTTAAATTCGTGTTCCGTAAGTAAAATTGTGTGGTGGGTGTACTTATGTACTTTTTGAAATTTTAAGTACTTTCTGTGGAAGCATAAAATACAGATGTAGACCGGTTTTAGTAAGTATTTACTTCATAAGGAAATATCATTGCTAAGAGGCTTTTATTTTTGTATAAGAAATAGTACGAATATTAAATGCTCCACGCGAATTTATTTTCATAATAGATTGCCAAACATTCTTTCTCCGTTTCTCACACCAGTATAAATATATTGTTTATTTCGGATGTTTATTTTTTAAATTAATTTCTTATACTCGAAAAGAAAATAAACTTTTCTTCAAATAAACAGTAAAAACGGCTGTATTTTTTAAATAAAAAATATAAGTATTTAGAATTATATTTTTTTACAAAAATTAAATTAAACAATATTCTTGGCATGGAAAATACTATGCACAGTTAAAAAAAATAATAAAACAATAAAATTGAATGTACATGGAACATCGTGCATATTGAAAACCACTATTTATTTAATTGTAATTTTTCATTCTCGTAGGTATCTACTTGCTACTTTTATACTATCCAGCAGAATAAATGGTTTCCATAAATTTTTTAGTGTAATGATTGGTATAGCTTTTTTAATTCTTTATTACTCAGATGTAGAAAATAGAAAAAGTAACGCTATCTTTTTCATTGATTCTACTTAATCTCATCCCAACTTACGTTTTAGAACAGTTTTGGCCAGTAAAAAGCGGCTAATAGTATATTTTTCTAATCAAAGTGTATAAATTGTACGTGCCAGTCGATTTTGGGTAGAATAAAAATAGTTTGTAGCTAATTTTATCTAAGAGTATATTAATTTCAGTCCAACAATAGTTAAGCATCCAATAATCTACCAGAACTATATTTTTATAAAAAACTTTCTATAAATATCTTAACCCGCTCGAGGATTATTTTCTTCAGTTTTTCGAGAGCCATCGATTTAATATTGCTATCTTAGCGAGTTTAATCAGTAAATCAAATTTCTACCAACTTCTGCACTTCCATCTATATAAATAACTGATGGAAGTAAATCTTTACATTCCCTATTTTTTCTATTTATATTCTTTTCGATCTATGATTTTACAGCGCACTCAAAACTTATGGATCTGCATGGAGCCTGTGGGTACTAAAGGGTTAAAATATAAAAATAAAAAAGAATTTGAGTAAGGTTCGCTTTAATGCGTTTAGAGCTAACATATACGATCAAAGTATAAAAGCCCATACAGGCATTTTGTATAGAGACATGGCTTTATAATAAAATGTATTCAAATATATATATATATATATATATAGATATATATATATATATATATATATATATATATATATATATATATATATATATATATATATATATATATATATATATATATATATATATATATATATTTGAATACATTATAATAAAATGTATTCAAATATATATATATATATATATATATATATATATATATATATATATATATATATCTATATATATATATATATATATATATATATATATATATATATATATATATATATATATATATATATATATATATATATATATATATATATATATATATATATTCAACATTCCAATGTATACAAGCAATTTTCCATAACTGTTATCACGGACAATAATAATGTACCTTGTTTGTACAACACGAGCTTATCAAGAGTTGAAAAGAAACCCGAACGATCGCTTCATCACCGAACACAAAAATCCCCATTTACATAATTGCGGTGCAGCGAGGAGAAAAAATGTTTAATTTGTACACCGTCAAGAGTCGAGCTTTATCGCGCACTCTTTCACTCGTCAAACTCGGCAACCGCGCGCAGGCCCGACATCCAAGCTGTTCGCGGCTGTGCATCGAACGCAGAAACAAAAAGAAGAAGAAAAAAAAGAACCACTGTCAGCGAGCGATTTCGCTGCATCGCTGCCCGATACTCGCGGGCTCGAGGTTGAGGTTTCGCGAGGCGGAATGAGCTTTGCGGGGACAACAACACGGCGCGCGCGCGGATCGATCGCTGATTTGCGGCCTATAACGGCCGGCAAGTCGCGCGGAAAGCGGGTCTAGGATCTGCGTGCGGTTTTATTTGCCCGAGTATAACTCTCTGTGCTCGTGTGTGTGTGCATTTTGCGCCGTTTTTTATCTGGCTTTCACTCCCCCTTTTTAATGGCATTGTTTAACTGTCGGTTCGTTAAAGGAGCGCGGGACTCTCGCTTTGCATTTCATGAGCCGTTTGCGGCGAGTTCGAGTGTTACAATGCTGTATACTTTGAGGTCTCGAGGAGCGCGCGGTCCGCTGTACAGTCGCGCATAGGAATGATCGAATTTGACGCGTTGCGTTTGTTAGTTTTTCCTATTGAGGATAATAGGCCTTGCCGCGTGGATTTGCAATTTTTTCAAACGGGCGGCCTCGACCGCGGGTATAAGGCACAGGGGAGAATTATGCAGTCAGTTTTAAGTTGAAAGAGATTGCAACGGTTGTTGGCGGGAAAACGTTTTGTTATACTTTTTATACAAAAGGGAGCTGAAGGGATGTGCTTCGTGTTTTCGAGTCGAGAGAGGCGCCGCACTCGTATGGAAATTTTTGAAATTTAAAATACAACCTGAAACGCGGGTAGTTTTTTGCCGCGAAATAATCGAAAGGTGAATTCTGTCAAATAAAATAAGCTCGCGTTTGAGGAAATCGGTCGATTAAATTGAACCTCGAATTCCTGCATCTGATGGAGTATATCATCTCCCAGAAGTACATTTTATAATAAAATTTATGAGGTGGAAATATATTGCGAAGATAATATTGAATTGGAATTTACACGCGGGTAGTAAATGAAAACGCTCTTGAATAAAAGAAAAAAGTTATTTAACAACGATGTCGGACAGTAATTGGTAGATATCGCGTGTAACGTGATAATCAATCGAGTGTATTATATTTAGCCTCCCGATCAACCGGATATTACACACTATTAAAAAGTTCGTTATGAATTTTTAGAGCAGCGACGAATTAAAATTCCAGTGATTAAAAAACAAGCTACGCCGTGTTCGACAAGCTCTCATTAATGTTCGACGACACTCAAGACCAATACCTCCTCTCCATTGATATCTCAAAATCGAATCTCCGTGAATAACCTGAAACCCCGGGACCAAAAATTCCAATCTCCCATCGAATCCATAAATAATCAATCCCCGTCGAAATCAGTCCGAGACAGGTCTATTTTCGTACAAAGTCCAGGCGGATGTATATATTGTATATACACCTGTTCGTTTCCGGAAAAGTCCTTTCGTCTCTTCTTCTTCGATCCATCGACTTTCTACACGCCGAGTGACAGCGTAACAGCGGGAGGCCGAGCGCACTTTCGAATATCCAATTATCCGCGATTAACACAGAAAATTTAGAGATAATAAGCGCGGCGGCGTCGATCCTATCCTCTATATGCGCGCGCCGCTTATAATGCGCGCTGCGCGATAGGCGGGTATAGATCGAACCGTCTGATTTTCCATAAATTATGCAAATTGGCCCGTGTGTGTGTGCCCGATCGCTGCTGCACGCGGCTTGTACGTAGGGAAAAATCCCTAAGCGCGCATGCGGCTGGGAAAAATTATAGATTGCTACCGCTCGCGCGCGCGCGAGCTCGGAGAGCGTCAATGGAATTTTCGCTGTTTACGCGCAATTGATACAGTCGAGCAGCGAGAAAAAAAGGCACGCGTATGCAGCAGGAACAGTTAAACGAGTTTTATGGATCTAGGGGAAAAAAAGGATCTTGATTGAAAAAGTTATCGCTTGTTTTATGGGTTCGGACAAAGATAGTGTTTTTGTTTTCTTTTGGCGGAAAAAAAAATATTGTTGCGCGATTCGGAGTTATTTATAGGTGCGCTTTATCAATACAAGAATTTTTCAGCTCGACGTGCAACTGTTTCGAATTTGCAATTGTAATTGTGGTGTATCAAACGCGTGATGAAAATAGAAGTTTAATTGAATAATTTAACTTTAAAATTCAAATTGTTTGCCGCGACTGATAAATATTATGCGCGGACAAATCTACGGTACTTTTACTTTTCAGGAAAAATAAATAAATAAAAAATAATAAAAATCACTACTACTGCGATGGTTATTTATGACATGTTCTTATATTATACTCTTCATCTTTTACGTATGATACTCAGTATGATACGTACAGGATTTCATACGAAAATTTGCACATCATACGTATTTCTGCTAGCTTACAAAGTTAACGTATGCAATGTTTGTTTATGTGTATACAAGCAGTACAAGGTACATCAATACCCCAAATAGAGAAATTTGCACTAGTAACAAATTTGAATAAAAACTCGTTATCCATAAGATAAGTTATCGGTGCGAAGTATTAATTTGTAGATTACTGCCTAAAACAAAAGTCTAGAATAAACTTTATCCCAACTACTAATTTTACATCAAAAATAAGCAAAAGATCTCGATATCCGATAAAAATGATTTGGCGCGCGAGAAATATCAACAAATTCATACAACTATTGTTGCGCTAAAATGAGTGTACGGTGACTAACCGAAGCTGTTTTTGCATTATATTCTGAATCTATTTTAATGCTTGAAAATTAATAAGTAAATCATGCGAAAACAGCTCCAGTCACAATAAATACGTTCATTTTGAGGAAACAATAGGAAATGTCATATGACAGCCCCCACAGGCGACATCGCTCTTTTATAAACGGACGAGCAAGTTGGATATTTAATATTTTTTTTTTAATTTCGGGATCTTTTGTTTCTTGGTAATGTAAATTTCGAAGAATAATGAAAAATCATTATTACGTGACAGTGACATGTCCCTCTTGAAAATCGGTAAGTCACAGTCGGTACGCTCATTTCAACGCAACAATTGGGAAGTCAAAAATGCAGTACCCAGTGGTTGTTTGGATTTGTTAATTTGTAGATATTGAAAATTAATTACAAATTATTCACATTTTTCAATTTTATACGAAATTTTCATCAACAAGAAATAAAAAATTCCAAAATTGAAAGAAAAAAGAATTATTTAATAAATAACCAACGCTCTCGCCCGTTTATAAAAGAGCGATGTCGCCTGTGAGGGATATCATA
Source organism: Gastracanthus pulcherrimus (assembly GCA_949152435.1). Classification (NCBI taxonomy): domain Eukaryota; kingdom Metazoa; phylum Arthropoda; class Insecta; order Hymenoptera; family Pteromalidae; genus Gastracanthus; species Gastracanthus pulcherrimus. The sequence goes on from OX424573.1 coordinate 6,468,057, forward strand.
TGACATTGCCAAGACATATTGTTGCCTCAAAATGAACTTATTTTCTGTGACTGAAGCTATTTTTGCACACACACGCACACATACCTATATAAACAGACATTTTTTAAGACTAATGTATTCGGACTTCCCAAGGCATAAAACATGTTTATACGTTAATGAAATACAAAATAAATTGAATTTCGCGTCGAATATTTTTTTGGGATTCCATGTGTGCGTAGTGCGATTACGTACAGTTAGGTTAGAGAGATAAGTTTTATTTTTGTTTGTAGCTTCTTCTCTTGACTAATAAAAAAATTATTTTTAACTTTTCAACTATTACACCTACTCCTCAACCCTGGAATTCCGTAACAAAACATTAATTTTTTAATTAATGATTAACTGTATTATTATTTAAAAGGCTAACAACTCGAGCAACTGTATTTTACTTTAACTTTCATACGTATGATACCTGTACCATACATCATACCGCATGAAAGCTCCAAACCACGTGTGAAACCCAACTCCATGAAGAGTCTTCATTAGTGCACCTTTCTCCCATAAAAATAGCATCATTTTATATTCACTCTATTAGGTAAAAATCAATAAGAACCAATACTGTTATTATTCGACCGCGCTTTTTCCACTTACAGACCAATAGTAACTCGCTTTAACTTTCAAAGTTAAATGAAACTTACATAATAACTGAAAGGCTATACAGAGTATATAGAGTAAATGGAGTATATTTATCTTCTTAGTAGTAGGTAATTAGGTAGGTATTGTTTAAATAAAATAACTGTTATTCGAAGAAAAAGGTTAAAATGAGTTTCTATTGATCCGTAGGTAAAGTCGGTGCATATAATTTAATATGCAAATAAAATAAATACCAGCTTTCTTTACATCGTATCATAAAATAATATAATTATAAGTATACAATTACTATTACTTTTTTATCAGTAATGTTTCTATAGTACAAATTAATATTGAAGTTAAATTAAATGATTATATCAAAATACACTCCGATTCAAAGTGACTTTAACTATCTGAACCTATATTATTGTGTCTTTATTACGAAATAATAATATTGTCAATATACTGTATCGAAATTGAGATAATAATAAACATAATTGACAATATTACAATAATAATTCACTACTTCACCAGAACACGCTAAAAATAAAATTTTTTTACTTTCCAACTAATGTAATTTCCTCCAGCTTGTATAACATTAAACCCATAACCAAGGCCAAAGAATTAACTCACTGTTGCACTTGAACTCGTGTCGGGGAATCTCGCTGATAGCCGCATCCTTGAGCCGGGGCGGGTCGTGACAGTGTCCGCTCACCGAGGTCGTCGTGTCGCGCTTCTTCAGCCACTCGGCAAACCAGGCTAGGTGGCAGTTGCACGACAGCGGATTTCCCTGTATGTTTCTGGAAAAAGTCACCGAAGCAAACGAGCCGCACACCCGGATAAGCGAGGGAAAAATAACAGAAAAATTATCACCCGCTCGTGCCCGTATCGGGAGAGACTTCCTCTCGTCTCTACCCCCCTCTGGGAATTTTCGTGTACGTATTTTCGCTTATCGGACGAAAGCGGAAATCCGATACCCGTGGTGTGCAGTGACAGATGTACGCGCAGGGTACGCAGGGGGGGGAGGAGGAAGAGGAAGCTTAACGAGCTTCGATCGCACATATATACTTACATGGAATGCAAGTGCGGCAAATTGTCGAAAGAGCCGGGCATCATGCAAGTGATCGCGTTGCCGTGGAGATTCCTGGGGATGGATAAAAGAGAGAGGGAGATATGTAGATGTATATATATGGAGATTGTCGGAGCTCGTCGATAATGCTCTCTCTCTATTCTGGAGCAAGGCAATTTTCGCGAAATCGCGAGAGCACTGATGCGATTTATATATACTCACAGGCTTTTCAGACTCGTCAGGCCGCCGAACATTTTTGTGTGGACTTCTCGGAGCTTGTTGTCGGACAAAAGCCTGTAAAAAGTTTTCTTTTTTTTTTCTTCTCTTTCGCTTCTTTTTTGTCGTTCGTGCGTTGAAGAAGTTTGATTGGAACTCGTTGCGGAGTTCGATATTTGTTTTTGAAAGCAGAGGGCGAGTTGACATAAAGTGGAAGTGAATTGAAATTTCGCGAGGCGACTTTACGCTCGACGAGCGGCCTTTATTGAATTTCGAATCAGTTTTAAAAAAATGGCAAAATTAATGGAAAGTCGAGTGGAATAATGGTTATTTGGTTGGTATTACTCACAGATCCGTTAATTTGTGCGCTCCTTCGAACGCGGAAGCCTCTATTCGCGAGATCTTGTTACCCCTGAGATCCAAGTGCTGCAACTCCGGTAGCTTTTCGAAAATTCCTTCTGCCTTGATTTTCTCTATTGCATTATTTCTCAACAACCTATCGTATAATAAAGTGTAAATGGTAAAACTGGTTAAATTATTTCTTTGAATAATAATCATTATTAAACTAGCACGATTTATTACGTGATTGCAGAATATAATGGAACACTTTGCTTAATTAATGTATTCATTGATAATTGCATTTATTGAATGTATGAATTCTAATTAACGAAAAACGATTATCCTTATTTGAACGCTATGAGAAATGTTGTTAAATTAACGACCAATTTACTAGAAGTTAATGAGACTGCACTAAAAATACTTTTTGTCATACACGCATGAAAAAAAAATTTTCTATCCGTTTAAAACAATAAAATGTTGTTCAGCGGGCGAAAAGTGCTTACTTTTCGCCCGCTACTCAGAAAATCGATATTTTATATATACAAATGTACGTGCGTGCGGCGTGCGTGTATGAACATTTTTCAAAATTTTTCAAAATTTTGAAAATATTGAAAATTTTTTTAATTTTTGGAAAAAATTTTATTGATATTTTATCTTGGTTCTATAAATACATGTTACACAGATTCGAAAAATAGCCACAATTACACTCGCTTTAGAGGCATAAAAAAAACGCGAAATCAAGACATATATGACAAAAAGTACAGTGTGTACCTCAAGAATAAATCGCATTCAAGAATAAATTATATATATATATATATATATATATATATATATATATATATATATATATATATATATATATATATATATATATATATATATATATATATATATATATATATATATATATATATATATATATATATATATATATATATATATATATATATATATATATATATATATATATATATATATATATATATATATATATATATATATATATATTTATATATAAAATTTCTAAACCGACGTTTTGAATTGTTGAAGACTACACTGTTAAATTTAACTTCATATAATAATAAAACGCGAAACAAGAAAAGCATATCACAATTTGTACACCCATGTATAAAAAGCAATACATAATTTATAGAAGGACGTGAATAAACTGTGTTATTTTGGCCACCATTATAATTTCGGAAACGTGACAATGTCACTTTCCCTTTATATTTTTTCACTTATTAAAAATTTATTCAAACTTGTGTTACCGAAGCAGGGAAAGTAGAGAAAAATACGGCTCTAGCTATACAGGAAGGTTTCTTTTCCTAAATCATGAGATTTTTAATGCTTACATTCCAATCTTCTACGTGTCTTAAGACTGTATAAATAAAAACTATATTTAAGATGATTCGTTCTTCAAATTGAACATTTTCCCTGCATCTACTAACAATAATTTAATGGGCAAAATTTCACACTTATTCAACATTGTTCTTTGCTACAGTAAACTTCTAGGAATATCCTCTCCCAGAAACGCGGGTGCACTCGTTGTCGGCTGCACCGAGAGAGCGCAACAGCGCAAAAGATAAATAATAAGACAGGCCGTATACACCGAAGTTGCAAACTCACAGAGTGGATGTGTACATGGGCAGGTCCTTCGGGATGGACGAGAATTTTCCGTTGGAACAATCGATGGTCGCCCCGTTGCAAGTGCAGGACGAGGGGCAGGGTCCGGGCAGTATGCACTCGCCCGCACGTTTCGTCAGAACTTCCTCGTCACCTGTGAGGAGGAGGGATGAGGGGAGGCGGGGAAAGGGAGAAAAAATCAATGACCCGATTAAAATGCGGACTCGGCTGCGAGTTATCGCTTTTCTTTTTTCTTATGTTATACTTTTCTTTTGTACAAAGTAAAATAAAACGTAATTAGGACGTTCAAGGAGGCCGGCTTATACGATCGCGATTTTTCTGGAGTTTTATAGGTCGTGTGTGAGCAAGTTCTTTTGGGTCAAGAAGCATTATTATTATGTACAAGCATTGTATGAATTGCAATTCGGTTATTTTAAAATGCCCCAAATTAGATTGATTGAAAAGATTGTAATGCAATGTTGATGGCAAAATACGTTAATTTGAGCATTTTAAAATAACTTATATGAAAATATTAGTTTTCAGGTTAATACGGAGTCAAGATTAATACTATAATTTAATACAATAATTTTTTTTTCATTTATATTTTATTCGCCTTGAATTGTTTTAATCAAACGCGAAAAATAAGGTGTGAAGTGAAAATTTTCACTGAGTTTCTTATTCATCACGACTTTGGACTTTAATTTGGATTTATAGTAGCATTAATATTCATACTTTTGGAATCAGCGGCGAATAAAACATGAATTCAATTCCAGAAAAATTGAGCTCTTATAAGTCGATAGAATCTTCAAATGCTTTAATTGAATGGCACACGTATAATGCAGCATTTACATAAAAATGTGAAATGAATAATTATTTAAAGTCCGCCAGGCGAAAAACAATTTGCTTTTAGTGCAGCGCGCATTTCAAAGAGCTTAATTTTTAATCGAAAAATCTATTTTTGCATCGCGAGCGAAATATACCAGTCAGCCATAAGCTCTTTGAAGCGTAAGAACATAAATCTCGGATTGGAGTTTTTTGCACTCTCGAATTCCTCGGATTATTTTTTTCTTTCTCTCGTCTTGTACTCTACCGCGCGTGGAATACGGCGCATGACGAAAGCACAAGCCATCGCCTATTCGAAGCGAGAAAACGTCATAGACAGATGTCGATTTTCTCAATATAGTACATAATTTTTTTAAATTTATATACGTGATTAAATATTGAATTCTGTGTATTCCTGGAATAACGACTTATTTAATTTTTTTTTATTTATAAGAACCAGTGTTTTAACTTTAGAACAACTTACGCATTTAAAGATCAGCTAAAACTTTTCTTTATGACCTAGATAGTTCAACATTCTTTTACATAAAATAGGCGCTATTGACATATTTTAAGAGGTATAATTTATTATCTTATTATAATGCAGTTCGTGATGAATCGACTTGAAAACTTCTGAAAATTTTCAAAACATGGATATTTATGTATGGTATATGAGAAGAAGATTCTTAAAATAGAAATTTTGAGGTAAACATCTTTTATTTTTGTTGTAAAACATAATTAAATAAGCAAAATTAACTTAAATTTCCCTATTTGTAAGATTTTTTTCATTTATACCATAAATATCGAGATAAATATCCATGGTTTGGAGATTTCCTTAAATCTTCAAATCAATTCACAAACTGCATCTACAATTCCGTAGTAGATGAACGATTGTGGTAACATTTTGTATTTTTCTGCTTTGAATTATTATGGGGCATTAACATAAGATAGTGAGTTCTAACACCTCTAAAAATTTGATTAAAGCACTCTGTTCTAGGAAGAAAAATTTAAATAACCAAGGTTGTGAAGAAAATAGTTAGTTGAACTTTGAATACTCTAATTAATTTTGTAAATTATTAGTATATCATTTCATTTACAGAAACGAAATTATGGTTTACCTGAAATAACTATTTAACCACCCTGTCAAACTCGGTGTGAAATTTGTGATTTTGGCTTGCGGCTTCCAAAATAACTTTAAATACTATCACTCAATTAACATGTCTATTCTCTCAAATTGAAGCTAAATATTATAGCTACAAATACGAAAATGAATAGTTTACATTTCAACTGGTTGCTTAATTATGCTCGATTCAAACCAAGTATATATATATATACACAAAAATGAATTAAACCGCAGGAGGATTCGTCCATTTTCACATGCAATTTTCGCCTAGAAAGCTAGTGATAATTTTAGAGCACGTCTAAAACATGATGAAAGTACTTTTATTTTTATTATTTTCTTTATGATTAGTACATTTTTATGGTAATTTTAACATTAAATCTGTTTATTACGTCTACTCAAGCTCTGGCGCGGACATACTCTTCCCGAAATAACGACTTAAGTTCATACTGGTCCGTACTTTTGCTTGTTTTCCCCATTGTTTTCTCCAATAAAAAACACAAGCATTCTCTAACTTTTTCAACGAGTATAATTTTACTTGCTATCTTTTACGTGTCCGTCTGTCATATCAGCGAAAGCATTAAGACCTCTAAAGCCTGAAAAATGGATGTAAGTCGTTATTCTAGAAAGCCACAGAATTCAACCTTAGCATAAAGCCGAAGGATCGCCAACATAAAGGGACCGCAAATCATCGCTAAAAAAAAGCGCGCGCTTGCATCGAGAATCGAGGCACGGCAAAAATAATAAAAGAAAAAAACCGCCAGCGCAGCTCACACGAGTCCGAGGCGCCCTCAGCGGCTCTCGAGATTATAATTCGAATAGGCGACTGGCCGGTGCGGGCAATATCGGGCAATTTATCGCGGAACCGCGTGCGAGTAGAGCGAGAGCGCGTTCGCGTGTCGCCGCGATCGCGCGCTAATTTCTTGCATGCGAATGATTTCAATGCTCGGCCGATCCTGATTGCGCGCGCACGTACGTATACACATATATACGCCTCAGCCCTTTTTTCTTTTTGCGCGTCGCCCGAGGCTAAACGCGCTATACGAAAAAAAAGGAACAGCCCGTCGAGTGTAGAGCTGTATACTATACCCGTGGCAGGTCGAAAGACGAATATATATAACGAAGAGAAGGCGCGCGCGCGCGAGCGGAGAGGTCGTAACTCGAGCGGACGATTTCGCGCACTCGTCGTCGGTATAATTTGGAGAAGCCCGCGCGTATTATGACGGGGGCGGCTCGTGCACACAAAAAGCTAATATACGCGAGAGCCCGCGTTAAAAGAGAGACGATCGCCCCGAGGAACGTGTGTGTGTGCACGATATGCGCAGTTCGGCTTGAGTGTCTTTTTTTGCTTTATGCGCGGTGCGTTTTCGTGGTTATTGTGCTTTAGCATTCGCTTTTCCGAGCTTTTTATTGTTGTACATTTTGCGGGTACGTTTAAATAACGCGCGGCATGTATGATACAAAATATGAAGATTCCGTTGATTATGTATGAGACTGGCGAAATTGGAACAGTTTTGGTTAGCATATTTATTAAAGTTTTCAGAGAAGAATTACGTTGCTTTTTATTTATAGCGTGGATGATAAGATGATGTTATTCTTTGAAATGGAGGTTACACAGTTAAAGAGGAGCGTTAGAAAGTATATATACAGTTGAAGGGTATAAATGACATTTCAATATGAATTATTTGGAGATGGTAAGACAGTTATATGAAAGTAGTAACTTTCTTCATTACAAGACCTCAGTTTTATAAGAGAAAAAAGTTACGTTCTGTGATGGTACACCATGGGTTGGAATTTCTAAATGATTATTCTGTTAGTATGCAAAAACTCGGTCTTAACATATAATTTTTCATTGATGATTCATTCTGATCTCGCGGCAAAAACTAATGTTATCCGTTAGATTTTTACCGTAATAACAGTAGGTTATATTCTCCCGTTAAAAAGAAATGTTCCCCGTATTGCAGTGTTCTCAATCATCATGAAATTATTGCTGGGATATACATATATCCCAGCAATGAGCCAAAACAATGTATCAAGACCGAGCTAGAAAAGATCGCGCTAATGACCATGAAAGAGTGATGGACTGCCGAAAAAAGCCAGCTGCAGCGCTAAACGATATGATATGCACAACTATATTTATGCGAAAAAATGAAAGAACGTGGAGCGTGGATGCTACATAAAGTGTATTAGAGGGGGGGGGGGGGTTAGGGGCTTTAATGGACTCATGGGTGTCGTATTTCACCAACCTTGGCCGGCGTTATCTCTCTCTCACAGTTACTGTCTTTTTCTCTCTCTTTCTCAATCTCCAATGAGACTCTCGCGGAACGTGTGCGCGGCAGTGTTTGCGTTTACGTTTGGCTCTCGCCGGCAACACAACACAAGCGGTTAAAGAGTACAGAGTGGCGAAGTTCGTGCTTACCCTTACATTTGAATTTTTCGTCCCGCATGTTGTCGATCCGGCGCTTGACCGTGCGCTTCGGGGACTCGCAGCGCGCCCCCGACGTCTCGATCGGATTCTTGTGCAGGTACTCGCTCAGCCAGCGCAGATTGCAGTCGCAGATGAAGGGGTTTCGAGCCAGGTGCCTGCCAACCCAATGGACGATTAAAACGTCGTTGCTGTGTGTGTGTGCGTGTCTGTGTGTGAGTGCGTGTGTGTGCGCGTGTATATGCGTGTGTGTTTGCGTGTATGTGTGTGTGTGTGTGTATGCGTGTATACGCGTGTGTGTGTGTATGCGTGTGTGTGTGTGTGTGTGAGAGAGAGAGTGAGTATGTGTGTGTGTGTGTGCGTGCGTGTGTGTGTGTGTGTTTGACGCTCCGGGGCCTGAGAGAGCTGCTGCAAGAGCGCGTGCAGAGAGTGCGAAGGGGCGTGGGCGGCGACCTTTTGCCGGCTCGCGAGACGAGCCGGTGCATGGTTCTCACTGTTGCTGAGTTGTGTGTGTGTAACTTGCTTTTCGAAAATTGTACACGCGATCGCGGTGTATGTATTACGTGTGTAGGCTTGCGAATGACGCTCGCGAGGTGAGCGTTTGTCACTTTTGCAGGCGGTATTTTTCTTTTCAGTGTAAATGGTTTATTTGACGGAAAATAGAGAGATTTAAATATAAAACGGTGACGTACTGTTTGTATTTAAATGATGTATTTCGCGTAATACGAATGTATGTCAACATTGTCGAGAAAAATATAAAGCTGTCGTTTCGACTCTTAATTAAGAGTTTTAAAATATTTTTATTTCAAACGATAAACAACGCTCTTTGATATTCGAAACATTATTGTGTTTATTTTTTTACCGAATAAAACTTGTCATGCCTTGATATTTTATAAAATATTTCACATTTAAATGCAAACAGACTTAAAAGACAATTCGCCGATTCACATAAATTTGGCGATAAAGTCTCTGAATGAATGTCACTTATTCCAAAATTTATGTCGAATTTCTCTGGATCTTGTGAAAAATATTCAACTGTGTAAATTTAAATCCAGACTTTACGAGTGTATACACGGCGATAAAAATTTATAATGAAAATGATTTGTCGAAGGTAAACGTGTATAGTATTGTCTGCAGTGGGCAAAACATTAAAAATATCACTCTCGCGCTTTTGCAGACTGAAGCTCTGGATACGGCGAAGTGCACAATACTTACAAGGTTTTGATGTTCCGGAGATTGGCAAAAGTCCCGTTGCTCAAAGACTTGATGTTGTTGTCGTAAAGAGATAAAAGCGTTAGGCTCGAGAGATCGCGAAATAAGTCCGTTCGTATGCACGATATTTCGTTCGCATTTAATAATCTGAAAGCGTCAGGATTGTTGTGAGTAAAAACAAGTCGTAAAAACTAGCATGTAGATTTTTTCATTTAAATAACATCCGCCGATGAAATTGAGAAAGACTTTTCAAAGAAGCGACGATAAATCAGCTTCTTGACAGTCGTTATAAGAATGAAAATAAACGGCTTCATTAAGAGGGATATTTTACTCACAAAAGCTGCAAATTCGTTAGGCCTTGGAAAATTCCGCTTGGCAACTCGGAAATTTTATTGCCGTACAGCACGCTATGATTGAAAGTCAATTTATTAGAGAGAGAGAGGCAAAAAATACTATTACATTAATGATCTATGCAAAAAGGAATAAGTTTATGACATAATAATTTATGTCTAGGTGAATACGGTACATACAGTGACTCGAGGAACTTCAGTCCATGAAAGGAATCGGCCGCTACTTTTCGGATTTTATTGTTGCTCAAATCACTGAAAACAAAACAAAATAGTACTTTTAATATCCTACAAATGACGCAATCATTGATTTAAATTAATACTATAAAATTTGTAAGAACCTAATTTCGTTTCAAAGTAATTAATATGTCACCGTTAATGAATTTCTAGGAAATTAGCTTTGGAAATGAGGCAATTTGAAACTAATCTACTATTTTCTTTGAGACATTTCACATAAGTTTTGTAGAATATTTTCTTAAAAAATGGCAATTGCACAGTAATTAATATATTTGAATAGATTAAAAACCAGCTACTAAATCAATTTTAAAAAACTTTCTTAGATTAACATTAACATTATGAGATTGCTAATTATCCAATATTGTAGGTGTACTATAATAAGACGTAATTTAAAAAAATGTATAAAAATGCTTTTAGTAGAATGATACTTAATAATACTTATTGTCAGGTACCAAATAAAAATGAATTTTAATATAAGTAAGCATAAAGGCGTCTCTTCAACACCTTCACTTCACAATTCCATAATTTATTCTATAATTTTTGTAGATTTAATGAAAGCGTACATCTTACAAATATTTATGAATCAGGGAATTTATGGTATTCATTTAAATTCAGAAATAAGCGCTCCTGGATTTTAGTTTTAATCATATATTAAATGTAAAATTTTATTTAATACATGAGCAATTTTTTTTTCTTTCCATGCTTTTTAAATAAAAGCTATTCTTTTCTCCGTGATGTCTATCAAATTGATAGAGACACGAAGCCGATATCCAGATTTATTTGAATTTTCATAAATGAACAAAGATTGATAATGCCATAACTTTTTGAAATATCTTTGTGAGGTCACTACATCTGTCCATTTCAAAGAATGCCGCTACTTTCGAATACGCTGCATCTTCTTTAATATTTGATAAATTGTAAAAATGCCATGACATAAAATTCGCAAAGAAAATATGGTATCACCTGGCGGAATAGGATATAAAAGAGTACCATGCCAGTTCCCTCTGGACAAACCTTAGCATATTGACCCATATTTTTCCAACTGTTATACTGGCATCCCACAAAGTAGCATTAAAGTATATCATAATCATCATCCACTTTGAAAGATTCAACTTTGTATGTTATTGGAAAGTAGATGAAAAATTTAATTGTCACAAACGGACAAGTCAGGTTAATAATAGAAGCATTGAATAAATCTAAACTGATCTCGCAAAATACACAGATAATAATCGAACTCACATTCTCCTTAGCTTCCTGTACGGTGAGAATGCCTTGGCCGGAATCTCGACGATGCCGTTTTGCTCCAATCGCCTGCAAAATTCAAAACAAGCACGCATACCTTTAGCAATTTCTTTTTCTTTCCAACAAGAAAGATCGAAGAAGAAGAAGAAGAAGTAGCAGGTGAAAAAGGAGAGGTGAAAACAGACGGGCGCTCGCTCTCTCCCTCTGTATCCCTCATTCGACCGAGAGTTCAAAAGACTTCTCGTGTTCGGTCTCTCTTGCCGAAGCTGCATATACGTATATATAGAGAGATAGAGGGAGGCGAGCGAGAGCTGCAGGTCTGAATAATACAGGGGGGCCTCGCTTACAGCTCGACGGTGTCCTCGGGAAGGTAAGTCGGCACTTTCGTCAGGGAATTCTCCCGGCAATCGACGATTCCGTCGGCGCAGCGGCACGGATGCGGGCACTGGGGCTCGGTGCTGCACTCGGAGCTCGGCTTCTCCACCAGGCCCGAGCACTTGAAGTCCTGCTCCTGCGAACACACACGTATACACGTGAGCGTGCAAAAATGCTTCTCTTTTTTCTCTCTCCTCTTCCTGCGCGCTTCTGCCCGATGCTTTTTCCTCCACCGCGATTCTCGTGGCGTGCTGCGCAGGCACGCGGCTCCTCGTTCTTTTTTGCGTTTGCTTTTATTTTTGCTCCTTTCAAAGTTGCCGCGCGCACTGCGTCGCGATGGCCGAGACCACACGGTAGAAAAATGTGTGCGTTTAATGTAACGGAGTGGTTTGGAGGTTTCTGGGTGGATCGATGCGGATTCGGGTGGGAAATTTGAATGACGCGCGTGTTTCGAATTGCGAGCTGTAAATATGGCTTTGCTTTGCAGTGAAATGTAGAACAATGCATGGGTACGTTTTAGATAGAGCATGCTATGGCCAATTATCAGACATTTCAAATGTCAAATTGATGTTTGTTATTTTTAAAGGTAAGACCCGGGTAGTATGAAAATTCATCTGTGCCGCTGCACTCTAAGCTGGAAAGTAATAAAGTTGACGCAAAAAATGTTATAGCGTAAATTTATAATTTTGTACTTGTCTGAAATACGAAAACATAATTTGGTACTTTTAAACAAACTAGTTCCGGATTATAGAAAATTACATTACTGAATTCCTACTTTTTTGCGTCAACATTTGTACTGTTCAGTATACGAAAACCAGTAAATTCTTCTGTTCAAACGTGTTTGAATTTTTTTGAAATCCGCTAATGAAGTTAAGAAAAGCTAATTTGTTCCATACAGTGAAGTTCCAGTATTTAAAAAGAACTGAAGCATATTCAGACACAAAAACTTTCCGTCAAGTGTACGAAATAATTTGTTTTATAAGAATAAACTAAAGAATTTAATATACCATAAACTTATATCTATTTGGTTCTATGGAATTAAAGTCATATAAAGGATTCTTCGAAAAGTGGGTTAGCCATAGCAAAAAGAGTATGCATGTATATCAAATGAACCAATTATAGTAATATTTAGGTGAAGTATCCGAAATTAGGTAATCTGCATTAAATCTTGGCTTCAGCTTTTATCTATAATTACAGCTCCAGTAGGCCATTTATACATCCCGTAGAGAACTTGCAGCACTGGAGACCCGCAGCGAGGGAGACAAATCTCGCGGCATTGTCTTATCTAAAATTCCGATTTAAGACCCGGGATAAGAGGTTTAAACATTTTTTGGCGCTCATTCAAGATTCTGTTTGTCCTGCCAACTTTCTCCTCGCGAGATCTTGCGCGGCGCCGAGCATAGCTCTTGTCTCGTTCTCTCGGGGCGAAGCCTTATTATCTAATTACTCACCCCGTCGACGTTTCTTTTCCACTCTAATTGACGATTATAAAGCAAAAAAGATAGTCGAGCTCAACCGGTGTGAAATTTTCCGAACTCCCATCGACTTTTGGCATCGCGGCGTATCGGCCTATTCATCTTTCAACAGATTTGTGATTTTTCTCCCCCTCTCTCTTCCTCTCGCGAATGGGCGAGAAAAAGAGAGTATATAGCATTTCCAAAATACAATGGCCAGGCGCGCCGAGAGGAGGCGAAATTGATTGATTGGAGCGGAATACACGAGAGCAAAAAAAAAGAAGCAACAAACGAGAACAAACGCGCGCGAGAACTCACCTGCAGATCCACGAGGTTCTGTCCTTTCAAATGCGCCGGCGACGAGCAGCGCGTGTTTTGTCCGAGTCGGGAGAAAGTTTTTAGCGTTCGTGAAAGCCACACCAAGTGGCAGTCGCACATGAACGAATTATCGGACAGCTTTAGGTTGCGGAGATGCACCAGCCCGGTGAAAATGTCCTTCCCGAGCGTCGTCAGCTTGTTATTGTTGAGCGTTCTGTCGGAGGGCGGCGGCGACGCAACAAATAAAAAAACAAACAAACGACAATGCATTTCAGTGCGAGGACGGACTTTTGTGTATTTTTTTTTATTTTTGTCGTTTTTGACATTCTCTATAGTAAGCTTGTAAGCTGTGTGTATATATACACGTGTACTCACAGGATTTCCAATTCCTTTAACTCGCGTATGGCAGCCTCGTCGATGCAGCTTAACGCGTTGTCGTCTAATAATCTGTATGACAAGCACATATTTATAGTTTTCAATTTGATTTTTAATTTAACACTCCAATTGTATTTTTAACAGGGTGACGAGTTGATTTTGTTTTGAAATTATTGTTTTGATTTATTTTAAAACATTTACTATACGTTTCATTAAACCAGTTATGATTTAACGAAGTCACGAGCTCGTTGTTATTTGTTGGAAAATAATATAAGGTCGAGGGTTTGAATGGCGTGTTTGATAAATGGAGTTATAAGTAGTTTTACGTAAATGAACAATGTTATACAAGAAATATATAAGTGCTAGCACTAAATTAAATCAATTTATTTAATTAAACGTGTTTTATTTTAAATGTTAATTTAAAATATTCGCACGTCTTAAATTTCAGTGAAATTAATCCGGGATTTTGGAAAAAATAGAACTGGACGTACTCTATTGTGAATGGGTTTTAATTGATTGCGCTACTCAACACTTGTTACCCATTTCACGGCAACGAGCTTGTCAATTCGCCGCGTCATGGCACAAATCCCCTCGAAGTAATTTAGCGTTCAATCAACGTACACCGAAAAATAAAATTGCATTAATTTTCAATCTTTTTTCTATTTAATTTTCATTAATTTTCTATTTCATGGTGCTGATAATCGAGAAGCATTAACTTTTAACTCGTAATTTGTATCTCATACCATAAATTTAAGTAGCATAATTGTAATATATTTATGAAATCTATAGCAAGTAACTGTTTCTATGTCAAAAGAATCTTACAAATGCTTTAAAGATGCAATTCCTCTTAGCGTTTTTGGCCCGATCATCGCAATTTGATTATGACTGAGATCTCTGAAAAGTAAAAAAGGACATGGAAGATTAATTAATCCAGCACCATAGGATAAAAAGAAACACATTATTCCTCAAACTTACAATCGCTTCAGGTTCATCATATTGCTGAAAAGGAGATCGGGCAAAAATCGAATGTGATTGTTGTTCAGCCTCAGCTTCTCGACGCTCACCAAGTCTTGAAACGCTCCTCGCTCGATCGTGTGTATCTGATTGTTTGACAGTTGTCTGCGAAAGCGAAGAAAATTATTCTTGGAGTGTCCGTGCAACACGTCAGTCGCAGGCTTGACGCTCAACTTATTAATACTTTTTTCCTTCCTTCCTTCCTTCACTGCCTGCCTCCTCGCTACTTCTCGCTTTTCCGAAAAAGTTAAACGAGTCTAACTCGGTTGAGAGCTGATTAAACTCGATTTACGTAAGTTGATTAAACTTTTTGTGCCGGCGCAAAATGTCGACTGAGTGCCGTGTGATTGAATAATATGAGAAGTTGATTTATGACGAAAAGTAGGAACGAGTTGAAATTGCGTTACGAGTTATTTAGCGCTGAATGAAGTTTTTAGCTTGAGCTTTAAATTAGAGCGCGCTTTCTTCGGAACAGGTACAGAATATACTCCATATGAATGAACAATATAAATTATCTGGAAACGTTCGAAAGTAAAATTAGCTGGCAAAGCTAGCAAATATATTATAGGAGCGGTAAAAGAACAACGATATGACTTTTTATAGTCTATTTTGGATTACGAGGTTAAATACTGTTAATAGAAATTAAATTTACCCCAAGTTAAAATTATCACGTAGGTCATAACTATTTCTATTCACGGAGAAAATTAAGCACTCAATTAAATTGACTGATCTAAAAATCCTTATAATAATTGTATTCATAGGTGCCGAAATAATCATATTATAATAATGTAATTGCAAAAATGTTATATTATTCGAGAATATAACCAATATTTACACCCTACATATTTTCGACATCATTGTAAAATCGAGCGCGCAAAGCAGGCGTACAATATGCTGCCCACGCAATACCCAAACTAAAATGTCTTTTCGAGTATCGCGGAAATCGACGTTTAATAGGTCGAAAAATAAAAATTCCGTCGTACTCTCAAATGCCGGGGCGCGATGTCGAAATCGCTCGCAACAGTAGGCAGCAGCAGTAGCAGCGCAGTTCGCGCAAAAATACGAAATTGCAAAAGTCATTCGATAAAACGTTGCGCATACACACGTACAAGTCTATATACCCCGAAAAAAGCTCAGCCTCCGCCGAACGCAGAAAACAAAAAAGCAACCTCTCGCTCTCCGGATTTTTAATTTCGACTTTCGCCCCCCGCGAGTTTCATTTTCACGTAACCTATGCGCGCGCGGGCGGCGGCTTAAAAAACTTTCGACGCCGCGCTTCGGCTCTTAATCAAGCCGCACCGCGAACAAAAGCCCCGGCAGCAGCCGTCGACAGCAGCAGCGAAATCGCGGGGGGGTTATCGCTGATACGCGCCACTTAACGCTTTTGACAAACTGCACGCCCGCCAACGGAAATAGACACGTACTCGTGCGAGCCGCTCTCTCGCCGATTTTAATTAAATATAGCGGGGGCAAAATCCGCGGTGCTATCGATATATCGCTACGGATCGACGGGGCCAACTCGCGTGTATATATGTACGCGATGTGTGCGCAGTGCAGTGAGGTTCACGCGCGCGCCGAGGGAATCGCTGCGCGTTATACTCGTCGTTTTGCCGCGGCCGAGAGCGAGCTTTTGCACGGAGGATGTACCGCTAAGTCATTTCACTCGTCGATGCACACTCGCTCTCTCTCTCTCGCGTTTTGGTGCTCGATTTTTGTAAGACGTTAGATGAAATTTCGCGAGAGCGCAGCCCGGCGATTTTCGCTTTTCCCGATACTCCGCGCGCTCGAGTTGTCGGTATTTACCGAGAAATGAAAACTCCCCAACGCTCCCGAGACTGAAAAGTGATACGCTTTCGCGTTATTCCGTTTGATAATGAAAAATGATCCCGGCCGTTAGTACTTTCACAACGTTCGGAATTTAATATCAAAACTAGAGTATTGTTGAGAGATCAAATCTGCATAATTGATGTCCGCATTAAATAAACGCTCGCGCATGAATATTGAATTTCCGCCTCATCGCTTATTCAACGACAGAAATATATATATCAGCGCGCGCATAATTTAAATTCAAGCGAGTTATTACGAGCGCCGATTTAAAACGCGCGTCGGGCACGAAAATCTTCATGAATTAATTATACGTCTTGAATTCAAGCTCATTGAGCCTTAAATGGAGCCTCTTCATCGTGGGGCACCGGCGAAAAAACAAACGCCCACGCAGATTCTAATCTCCCGCGACTCGCGCGAAATCGGCGCATCCGCGGCTCTCGTCCTCTTCGAATCTCGGCGTCGGAGGAGAGAAAAATCGGCCGCCGGAGAGAGTCTCCGCAACGGCAAGGGACCTTTGACACTCCGCGGTACACGCGCGCGCCTCGAATTCAAAGAGGCGACTCCGAGGCTCCTTCTCTCTCGTGAAGCTGCGCGCGGCATGAAAGGCGAGGAGAGATTCCTCTCTCTCTGGGACTGATGAGACGCCGACGGTGCGCGAGAGTGGCCGCGTTACTTTATTTTTAATTCAATTATATTTCGACGGACTCCGGCGGCGGCGGAGATAGCTACTTTGACGTCATTCCGGCCGGCGCGAATCATTGGCTAGATGTGCGTGTGATGCTGCTGCTGCTGCTGCTGCCCCTTGAATTGCACGTATAGGTTATTGCCGAGCGCGCGTGTGTATACGTGCCTCATAAAAGGCATCGGGAGATATTAGGGCTTCTGCGAACTTCAAAGTGGACTGATACTTCGGCGCAGCGGCAGCGGCTGCACGGGGGCTCTTCCGCTCCTTTTTGGTGCGAGCGAGCGAGAGCGCGCGTATATCTTTCGCTCTAACGTATTTACCTTTGCCGAGGCATATTCGCTACTGCTTGGGCTGCTGCTACTGATGCTGCTCGTGCGCTGCATTGCCCCGACTATTTCCGGAGCCCTTTATACCACTGACGTGCAAGCTTTTCGAAAGAATTGAAATTCAACGAAATTGCTTACTTGAGTGTCGCTCTTATTGAATGATATGTATATTATTTAAGATTTATGTTTATATGTTTTTTAAACAGTTTAGGTAGTTGTGGTTAAATTGCGTTACTCGAAGTTGGTTTTAATAACCATTACATTAAATAAATTATGATATTTTGTGTATAAAATTCAAAACAGGATTTTTAAACAAGTATATTATGTTTAATTCAAATTGATGTAGTAGATGTTAAAGTTGAAAACAGGTTAGGTTTATTTTCTTAATTAAACATACATTGGTACAGTAGAACAGTAGATAGCTCTGAAATTACGGTGTACTTTTCAGTATATGCTAATTTAATTTTGTACATGTAAATTTTTTGCTATGATGTAATATATACCTTTTTGTACCTCAATTGCTATAATGACCCTGATAAAGTAGTCCTTGTAACAAATGTGAAAATCTTAGGACCCACGTGAAATTGAAATATATACTTTATTATGAAAAATTGCTATTTTATTTTAATAATTCGAATAATAAATAAGGTTATTTATTCTCAAAGGAATTAACAACAAACATAATTATATATTCTTGTTATTAAAACAAACTTAAATTTACATTCAAAATTGTACATCGTTTAAAATTCAAAGAAGTTATTTGACCTTCAAGCCGAAAATTGACGTGCAAATGCGAATACACATAAATGTTTTTATGTAAAATTTCCCTTTTTCATTATATACACTGAAAAAACAATTTGTTAAATCTAAGTAAACGTTTCCTTGAATCGTACTAAGAAAAAATTTATTTGATAATAGTAAATATTTCTTAATTTTAGTAAATATTTATTGAATTGATGAATACCAGTCTAAACATAATTAAATATTTACTATTATCAAATAAATCTTTTCTTAGTACGATTCAAGGAAATGTTTACTTAGATTTAACAAATTGTTTTTTCAATGTAGTAAATAGTGTCCCGTAACAGACACCCATAGCTAATTTTTTAACAGATTAAAAGTTTAAATTACGAAAATGAAGTATACAAAAACAATTACATTGTATATTTTAGGCTATATTACGTAAAAAAAATGTAATCACTGCATTGTTACTAATTTAAAAAATAAAACTTCTTCATGGAAACAGAGGTCAGCTTCCAAAATTAGCTGTTGACACAGAGAATAATCATTTATTTACGGTTTTTCGCTAAAACTTTCGGGATGATGAATTAAAAAAAAAGAAGCTCTGATCATATTTAATAAGAGCTTAATACCCATGGGTGTCCAATACAGTGTAGAAGAGCGCTCTCACTGAGAGACTCTCCCCTGCACTTGCTATCCAAAATTTAACAAAAATTATGGGGCACACAGCACCCACACGATATATATACACCTGCTTATAAGAAATACCGCAAATTTAAAACTATCAAATATTGAAAACTTACCTACGATCCATTAATTTATAATTTAACGCGTATATTTATTATAATCTTAAATATACACCTGCTTATAAGAAATATCGCAAATTTAAAACTATCAAATATTGAAAACTTACCTACGATCCATTCATTTATAATTTAACGCGTATATTTATTATAATCTTAAATATATTCACCATAGATTTCATGAAAATTTGCGTTATCATTTTTGAATGGATTACACGAAGAATAAGATTGAGCGTCAAAACTTAACAGCAAAGTATGCAATTGAACTTACAGTAATCGAAGCGTCGCCATGTCTTCGAAATCCGTCTTAAAAACGACGGAGATGTTATTACCCTGGAGATCTCTGCAACACAAGAAACAAAAGCACGCATTATAATACCATTTACCCTCATCCTCCTCTATACGTACATGTTAAACTTCGTAATTAAATTCTTTCGCTCGCAAGGTCGAACCCGCGCGACTCGGCGACGACTAAATACCGAATTAAGCTCCTCAATCACGCTAATTACGTTCGTGTACACACACACACACACACATACACATTCACACACACCGCGCGTCAAAGTGAATATTTAATTCAATAAGACACGTCCACGCGTGCATTAATCAATTAGGTCCGACCGGAGCAGCACATAACTCTTAAACCTCGCTCCCATCGCTCTGTGCATTTACATATAACACGCACCTAGCGCGGCGGATGTTTGCGCTCCTCACCGAGGACAGAGACGGAGAGCGTAAGCCAGTTGTCTCATTAAAACGCATCGGGAGCCGAGCTCCATCAAAAACTTGTAATCGCCTCTAATTTATTAACAATCTCGCGCTGAAATTCCTACCCCCCTCGAAAACAAAACCGGCGCGCCAGCTAACTGCTTATTCCGCTCATTAAAGCGCCTCTCTCTCTCGTGGCGAGAGAGAAGCTGAAAAAGAGACGGAGGGAGGGAACGCGAGGCTTGTTTTGCTCGTTGTCGAGTTCCGGGGGTCGCGAGGTGTGCCGAGCATAGCGGGAAAAATTATTTATACACCCCGAGGATCGTAAAGCGGAAGCGCTTGCGCCGAGCGCGCGAGTGTTTTCCTCCTGGCGGGGAAGACGAGGAAGAGGGAGAGAAAAAGCTCCTCGGACTGCGCAAGCCAGACCCGAGCTGCTAGTTAGCGAAATGTGGCCGCCGCTGAGTCGCCGCTGTTGCAGGGCCGGGCGAAAAAGCGGTATGAATGCGCAGCGAGGACGCGAGAAAAACCGGCGGAGGGACTGTTTTTCGTTATATTGATTTGGTTTTTGCGAGGCCGCGAGCGAAGAAAACTTTAATGGCTGCGCGTGTTTAGCGAGCAAACAGAGAGATGGACGCTCTTTAAGCGAGCTTTTGCGTCGATGGAATTTAAGTTGGCGATGAATGTTGGTTTTGATTCTTGCGAGTGCGACTTTATGCGGAAAGAATATCTGATGCATAAGTGGAAGAGATTATGTAGACGGAATTACTGATAAGGTAAACGTACAGATACTCGGACGCTTATATAAGCGCAATAATCGGACAGTTGTTCATAGCTCTGCATATTTTTAAATAAAAAAATATTCCTAACGGTAACTATAAAAAACATTTAATCGAGCATTAATCTACAGATCTGGGATGATTACGAATTATTTCATGTATCTAATAAGCAAGACGTGTCCAATCATTGGTACGTTTACCTTAGTGAAAAATTTATTTTGATACGACTCTGTATGAAAATGAAAATTTTTGAATCAGAGATTTTGATAAATTTCGCTGTATTTGAGGTTCCTGAGTCAGAAAAATAATTTTTTTAAAAACTGTCTGTATGTATACATGTATGTATGTATGTGTGTATATATATGTGTATATTGTGTATGTATGTATAATATATTTATGAAACTAAAATTTGTATCGACCATAATTCTTGCAGGAAAGCATGTTATATGCTGAAATTTTGCAGACATATTAGATACGTTTGAACTTAGAACTGATCAGATTGGATGGAGCTAAATGGTTAATAATTGGATAATATTGAGGACGTTTTTGATAAAATAATCAATTTTGAAAAAAATGATAAAATAAAAAGAAAGAATTTTTCGGCAGTTTGTATTGAAGATATTATATAAAAGATACATATAAGTGCGAGTGATTTCCTTTCGATGTATGTATCATTACTATTCTTACGCTATTTTTAAGAAAGAAACGTGAATTTAAAGACTTTCAAAAAGGAACTATTTTATGAAAAAAAAAAATTTTATTCGGCAGTTTGTATTGAAGATATATAAAAGATATACAAACATTTTTAAAGTGTGCATTCGATATACTTCCAATTCATATTTTCAAAACTATTCTTAAGCTTTCTTTTTCAAGAAAAAACGCGAATTCGAAGAATGAAGTTATATTAAAAAATATATTTATTTTAAGCAAATTGGAATTAATTCTTTTAGCACTAGATACTAAAATATATAAAATATACGTTAATATTCACAAAATGTGCATCAGTATTATTCGAACTATGTCTTTCAAGGCTATTCCGAAGGCTGAAATCATGAGATAATTTTTCCATTAATTTATTTAGTGCGAATTTCCATTATAAGATTCTATAAATCGATTAATCAGAACCTCTCTTTGAGAGAGCATTCTGCTGAGGCAGTTAGCAGCGGTTTTGTTCTCTTGTACCGTTACTATTTATCTCTCGTACGGACAGCCGACTCTGCAAGTTAACGAAACGTGAACGAGGAGGCAAAAAGAGAAAGGATAACTGGGAAAGAACGAGTGGAAAAGAAACACAGAGGGAGGGCGCAACGGAAGAGCGGCATAAAGAATGAGAGAGCGAAGGACGGAACGGAGCTTTGAGCGTATTGATTTTTGCGAGTAAAATCATGAGTAAACAAAACTTATTTAATTACCGTAACGAGAGTAGGTAATTTTTTCAAGTAGGAACATTTGTACGAATTTAGCGATCATTGTCCAACTTTTTATTACAGCGCTTTCATAATGAATTCTAAAGTTTTTAATTTACTTCCTCCCTTTGTTGACATTCAGTTGTTGAATGCTCGGTTCAATTTCCTGCAAAAGTTTCGAATTCACATCGTGCAAATGATCAGTGGTCCGCGTATGATTAAATTTAAATACAATCACGATTTCGCCCGTGATAGTGTAACTATCGCACTCAAATAACAATCATTGTTCATTAATGACTTGTACATTTACATTATAAAACACCGAGTGCCCCGCTTCAATATTACACGCTCCTATAATATTCTACTTCACTTTCATAAGCTCCCCAAACACAACTACTATTCATCAAACAGCGTTTCCACGTAACAGCCATCATCTCGGCAGTTTAATCAATTATCGATAGATCACTCGAAACACAGTAACTCCAGCTCGAACAAATCGACTATACAAATTAATCATCGACCGGCCGACCGAATTAATTAACTCCGCGCGCGCGCCCGCTATAGCTGCAAAATCTATCAAAGTAAACTCGCGCGCTTTCCCTCTCTCCCTCAAATACACATCAATCTCACGGAAAGCTCCTCTAAGCTCGCGACTTTCGCCGAATCTCCTCCTGTACGTACTCCTCCACTCCTCGCACCTTCGAGTCCGCGAGACAAAGCGCACCCCCGCGAACTCCCGGCAAAATAAGAAGCCTCTCTCGAGGTAGGGGAGGGAAGCAAAGAAAAAAAGAGAAGGGAACGTGCTAGGAATAATCGCGTCTCGGTGTGTAGCTGCGTGTCGCGACGAGGCGACGCGACGGAACGCGCGCGGGGGTACTTAAAATTGATTTTGGAAGCCGCCCCTATAGCCGCCCGCGCGCGCCGTGTGTATATAGTTGCGCGGTGCGCCGGTACAGTAGTGGTATTGTAGCGAGTCTGACTCGAGCGCGCGCCCCGACGTCGCGGCCACGCCCCGCGCGCGCGCGCGCGACAGTCCCTCCGAATGACAAACGTCTGTATGACGATTGTGGGTATGCGCGGTGGGTTCGCGTGCGCGATAAGAGGGATTTTTGGAAGGAACTTTTGAGCTTTCGATAAGACGCCGGTGATGAGGGTGAGGTCTGGATGATTGCCGGAGTGCAGACGTACGTTGTTCATTTAAGGATTAGATCATTTATTTGAACCGGTCAGTCTGAGTTTGAAATTATCGTAAGGGATTCAGTTTTACAGTTTTCTCCAGAATGATAAAACAAACTACGAAAATAGAGTCCGCCGTCTAGGGGGTAAGGTGTAATTTAGTAACATGTTTGAGTCTGTGTAGAGGAAAAAGGTTTCACTTGATCTTTGCCAAAATTTTACAGCTTATTCTTTATACCAAATGCTACAATTTTATCTTCTGTGTATACAAAATAAGAAAGATCTACGTATCGATAAATAATCATAAACAATTTGTCTCTAAAAGCAAAAAATTTGAGGTGTAAATAAAATCATTACTGTTAAAATCTTACTAACATGTTTCCCTGATCTTTTATCTTTATTTCGTAAAAACATTTTGAATAAAACAAATAAATATTATTTATAAATTATTTTAAGATCTTATTTAAATGTTAACGAATTTAAAATAATAATTAAGAACTTAAATTTAATTATTATTTTTAAAATCTTTTGCAGGTGTTTCATAAGTAACATAAAATTGAATTATATTTAAATTTAGAGGAAGAAAATGTGGAGGAGATGGTTTACTTATTCATCGCTATAAGTTTATCTAAATTCGAATATGAAGCGAAATAGGCAGTACAATATAATAACAGTCCTGATATCTCATACCGTCTTAAATAAGTCTGAAAGCGCTTCTTTTCGAGACAAATAATTTTAGAATTACTTACTTATTTTAAATATAAAAGGTACCCATGTTAATGTTGTACCATACTAGAGAGACCAGTTATACAATTTTGAGATATTATTGCCTACTAAGTCCCACAGTTACAACAATCCTTCAGCAATGGCATGAATTGTCATTCACGTCGGTATAAAAAATATATTGTACCATTTCGGTAAAGATCCAGCAAAACGTTATTTCTACATAGATTTAAATACGCCTCTAAAATATATCTTACTGTCTCAGACGACTACATTTTCAGTAGTTTGTTAGACATTCTGAAAAAAACGTTGACTCTTCTCTTATGATAATTGTAATATTCAAGAGACATGACTTAATAAATGATTCAAGCCCTGGACGAGCGATGTGCTTTGTCATGACTGAATAAGAGCCTTTTCAGGGACGTTCTTTAAAAAGCTAGAAATTCGTGTAGAATTCCCCATGTATGCATTCGTTTCCTACTTTTCGTTACAAAAGAAGAAGAAAAGCCAAAGAAAGGAAAAGAGGGAGCTTCTTTATTTCATTGCCTCCGTGCGAGTGTACGAAACACGACAGTGGCTACGAAAAAATTCCACGAATCATTCGCGCTCTAATGCACGAATTATGCAAATTAGGGAAAAGAGGGTACGCGGGAGCGAGAGAGGACTATGCGGCAGCAGCAGCAGCAGTCCTTTCGCAACTGCGAGGGAGAGAGAGAGAGAGAGAGAGAAAAAAGAGAGTCGGAGCGGACGCCCTACGGCGTCGCCAGATCCTTAACAGGGGTATTCTCGTGGAAAAGTTTCCCGTGAGAAATTTCCAATTTCGATGTCGATGAGGCTCCGGCTCCGTCGCCACAGTCGCGTCGCGCCTCGCCTCGCCACTGCTGCTGCTGCTGCTGTTGGCTCCTGCGGGGACTTTTCACTTCTTCTTCTTCTTCTTTTTCCCCTTTCTTCGCCGACACTTGGCTCCTCTTTTTTTTTACCCTGTCTGTCTCTCTTTCGCCCTCCCCGGCTCACCCTTTTTTGTTCCACAAGTTATAAACGAGGTAACGTCGCAGAAGATGGTAATTACGTTATAAAACTTGCTCCGCGCGCCAAGTAGTTTTTTGCGGATTATGTTGGTTGTACTACACGGTGGTTTAGAAGTAAATCGGTATTTATGCAGTTTTCTTCGTTGTTTTATGGGGAGAGGTTATTTTCGAGGAACTTTGGCGGTCGATGGATTGCCATCGAGAAACTTTAGCCGGGATTTAATGAGTTTTACGTCGGTGGCGATTCTGATTAATACAAATGACGAGTGCAGGCTGTGACGTTTCCTCTTTTTTTTGGAGAGAGCGCCGTTGGTTCCTTTTTCTTTGTAAAAGGAACATTTTCCCGAGAATATCCTGAGAGAGCTCGAGTGATGAATTGAATATACATTTTCATTATTTTCCTCTTAGACTGTATACGTGGAAAATTTTTCGTCTCACTAGACTTTTCTCGGGATGTCGCGCGAGAGCTGTGCGCCCCGACTTTTTTGCCCCCTTAGTGTACGTATACGAAAGAGTTCAAATGACAAAAATGAGCGATGCGCAAATAGCGGAAAAATTCTTCGTAAAAATATACCGTCGCGCGACTGCCGCGCGACTTTATGATTGTGCTCTATTTGGTACAAGTTTTTTTCGGATTTAATATAAAAATAAAATGTTATGATATAAAGTTTATTTTTTATCTGACGCAGTAGTAATAAAAGTATTACGGTTATACAAGTTACAAGGAATTTTCTGTGCATCAGTGCGAGATTTAAATAAATAAATCCTATTTTACCGTTCTATAAAGTAAGAAAAATGTTACTCTGTTTACATGAAAATATCTTGTATATTCGTGTTGATGCATTACTCTCTAAAAAGACTACCCTTAATCCGATACTTAAACAATACATTTACAAATAAAACAAAAGAATAATCCTCTTAGCGCTCAAGAAACTTTAACAATTCCATTTTACAACTTTTCATTAAAAATGTTCACGTTTCCAATAATACGACCCCTCTCGACCCTATCTCCGAAGAAGAATGTTCACAGGCGAGCGAGGCGGAAAAAAAAGCCGAACCCGCAAAGAGCAGCTCGCTGAAAATCCTAATATATCCGCAAAAGACAGACGGTTTCTAATTTCCCATGCACGAGGCGCCGACGGCGTTCGAGCAGCAGCAGCGCGCGTCACGAAAGGGGTTAAAGTGGGCAAAAATGTGAGCGACGTGCAAACAGCCGTAAAAGCCCCCTCGATAACATACGGCTGAGCATCTGACTAAGCATTTGATAAAAGTAATTGAAATATCGATCCGTCTTGGCGAACTCTTGATCGAGCGCTACCCCCTTCCCTCCCCACCTCTTCTTTACCTCTCAGACTTGCTCTAGCTCTCTCTCTCTCTCTCTCTCTTTCTAGTGGCGTTGTAGTCTGCGTGCGCTGCTCGCGCATACATATGCACACCTGGCGAGGCTTCGCGAAACGTTCCGCAAAATGCAGTATCGTTATGGGTGTAAGTTGTGGCGTCGCATATCATTTCGAAAATTAATTTTAGTTTAAATCCTTATATTATAATAGGATTATTTATGATTTAATTTATGAGTATTACTGTATTACTACATTATGCAGTATATAATATTAAATCTTATTACATTTTATTGTACAGCATGGAACTTTTATAATTATAGATTCAGATATTTCTAAATAGGCATAATTTTTCGATAACTATGTTTTAAAAACGGAATGG
The DNA here is from genome assembly GCA_949152435.1 of Gastracanthus pulcherrimus. Lineage (NCBI taxonomy): Eukaryota > Metazoa > Arthropoda > Insecta > Hymenoptera > Pteromalidae > Gastracanthus > Gastracanthus pulcherrimus. The sequence continues at coordinate 6,494,766 of OX424573.1, forward strand.
CTAGTTATTGTTATACTAATTATAGTCATTAAGTTTAACAAATCTTTTTTTTTAAACTGTAAGAAGATTTTAGAAATTACTTATCAAAATGTATTATTGACCAATTAAGGCCAATACCTCTCGAATGGCAAGGAAAACCATTAATTTCAATAGGATTACCTTTACAATGCTTTCAAAGCTATCTATAACAATTCTTTTCGACATGAATGGATATGACATTCACGAAACTCTGCCATGGTATTATTCATGAAACTGTAAGAATAATAAATCTTGTGCTTCCGAAACAATACAAATTATTTGTATTTAAAATCTTCTATACTTTTCGTTGATTATAAAGCTAATTTAATTTGTGTGAAAAAGCAAACGTTCAAAATATGATGTGATGAAAGTGACATTTTATTAGCAGATTTTATTGCAATTTCGTATGGATGTAAATTTAAATCATAAATTGATCTTTAGTGCAGAAATAATTGATCTGCTTTTAATTTGATATTGCTTCATTCTTTCATAACAGCGTGAAGTACTATTTATAATTTTTGTTTTATTTAACTTATTAAACTTCTTGTAAACGATAAATATGACGATACACGTCTGGTTTTTTAAAGTCTATTATTTTAACAGTGTGTTACACAAGACAACATGAAATATAACAGTTTCAGAAACATTACCCCAACCCAGAATTTACTTCTTAAAAATTTGCATATCTCAGTTTATCGCCAACAACCCCATTTATTATCTCAACCATACACATATAAATAACACACCTATCATAAAGACAGTACAAATTCGAGAACATTCCCAAATCAGTCCAATCCCAGTCCAACCACCAGAAAATTCTCGCAGCTCGTACAGACCCTGCTCCCGTCTAGCTAAACAATACAACCAACTCCAGGATATTTACAACTGCGCATGAAGTGCGCGATGCCGCATCAGCATCCGCACCGGCATTGCAGCAGCTGAGGTGGTAATTGATCCACGTCGTTAGATGAGCTCGGTGTAATCGAGGAGCCGCCCGCGTTAAAGGCCGCGCGCGCACTGCGCATAAATTATGCAGCCGCGACAGAAGCACATCCCACGCGTCGCTCCCCGCGCCGCTGCAGCAAATGCGCGCGATTTTGTTGCGCGCGCGCGGAGCTTTATAATGTTGTTCTTGGCCCGCGCTGTATAGTGTACGTATACACGGTAGGCGAGAGCTTGCGGCCTCGGTTTGATTTATGGCGTTCGAGAGCTGCGCGCACACGCGTTGTTATACACGGGGATTGGAGATGTGGTATACGAGACGCGCGTGCGTGCAGGAAGATGCTGGAGATTGCGTTGTTGGTAGTTTTCGCGAGAGTTGAGCCGGATGAAGATTTTCGCGCGCGAAGCCGAGAGAGCTTTTCGAGTTTGGGCGCACGGGAGAGTTTATGGCTTAGATGGAATTTTACTATACATTTTTTCGAAAGAAGATTTATCTCGTAGACGCGAGTGGCGCGTGCAGACTCGCTTTCGTACTATGAAGTTTCGCAGAATTGAAAGAGTATACGTTTTATCGTGCGTGAGAAATGCAGAGCTGTACAGAGGCTGTAATATAAGTGCATTGTGTGAAGGTTTAATTGTGCAAGTATGTAAAGCCTTTGAGAAGTACTTGTCTTATGAATGTTTTCATAAATATGGCATACATAACGGCTTATGTCGAATCATAAAACATCTTGTTGCCGTGTAAAGAGTTATCGATTCATTTTCCTTACGTCTGAACTTTTGGCGTGAATAATTAACTGTGCACGATGAAACTATACGTTCATCTGCAATCATCTTATATTACGTGAAGGGTTTGATATTAATTTTTTGCTCCTATTTCTTTGACATATTATTATGAGTACCATTTCACAGATAATACCAATTTAATCAAAGGAGGAGCGTACAAAACCAACTCTATTGTTTAAAGAAAGATTAAAAAAAATTTAATTGTAGAAATCGACGGGAAAATTTAAAAAAAGGGGGCATATCCGATAAAATAAGTGATAGAATCAAGATTTTATCAAACATACAGTAGTAAAAATTAAAAGAATTAATTTATTTTATGTTTTTCATTTTATACAGAAGAAATTTTTTGTTTAAGTGCTTAAGATTTTATTAATTCTTTATGCTCATATCAGTTTTATTACATCCATGAACATCCGCCTTTTATTTCCAGAAGTATTGAAGATGTTAATAAATGAAATGATTTTAGTTAAAATTTGATTAAACAATTTATATTAAGTATTCGTTAATATTTAAAATCATAAAATGCAACCATGAATATTTAAGTGGTATTAAATTAAAAAAGTCGAAATTATCTTAAAGTTTTAAAAAGCGTTATAAATTTTACAGAAAAGTAATCTAATTAAAGGTCATTTCAAGCGCTCTGAACATTTGTAATATTAAAATTCACGAATTCATTGTTGATTTAAAAGATTATGATACTATATATATGAAAAGTAAAATGCAAATGGTTGAAAACTGGTTTGCTTAATAAAGTAGATAAATTGAATTAAGCTTTTTATATTCCATACTTTATTCTTCTTTGCGAAAAGAATGTGTATGTTAGACTAAAAAAAAAAACAAAGTGCGAATTAAATAGAATATTCATATTGACCTTTCACGAGTGAATTTTCACGCTTACATTGTCTATTTAAAGCATTACAATTTGTGTTAGCTGTGAAAGCTGACATATAAAGTCGATTTAACCCTCGCATGACCAAGATCATTTTTGTCACATATGGTTAAGTGGATGTCTAGCAGAGCCCCAATAAAAGAACTGTCATATCCGATATTAGATAACGATTTTTTCTGAAAATTGAGATATAAGGATTCTGTGATACAAATTAAAGCGCAATCAACTTAAAATAGCGAATAAAATCAATCGATTTATTCGTTCATTTTTCACTTATTTTTCATTTTTGTTAATTTTTAACAATAGATTTATATAGTTAGCTCCCCCAAAAAATGTGTTCGAATATAACGGCTTCTGGTCTAGTGTTCTGATATAACCATATTTGATCATGCGAGGATTAACTAATTTATTCAATTCTCCAATGTACAAAACAAACCGTCTCCTCTGCCTTAAGATAAAAAACCCTTATCGCTCCCAACTACATCCATCATCACAATCGTTCCACGATTAAACTACACTCCACAAAAGTCCCTTCCACAAAAAAAAAACCTCCAAAAGTCAAATCGTACAAACCGCACGAACCCATAAAAAACAACGAGTATATATATATATATATATATACATATATATATATATATATATATATATATATATACATATATATATATACATATATATATATATATATACATATATATATATATATATATATATATATATATATATATATATATATATATATATATATATATATATATATATATATATATACACATATATATATATCCTCACAACGACTGCGTATATCGCAATCGCGCAGCTCGCAACAGAGCCAAAAAAAAACTTGAACGAATCCATAGAACCGCAAAAAAAAGTCGAAATAAAATGATAAAAATAAAAGTTTCATTCTCTCTCTCTCTGTGTGTGACCGGCCCGCGCCTCGACAAAGGAAAACAATGCCCTACGTGCTTGCGAGGCCGTCACGCGGTGCAGCGCTGCGAGAGACAAGCACACAGAGAGAGAGAGAGAGAGAGAGAGAGAGAGAGAGAGAGAGAGAGAGAGAGAGAGAGAGAGAGAGAGAGAGAGAGGATAAAGAGAGAATAGCATCCGCATTATCGCGCTCGGAGTGTGTCCGAGGCGGGCGGGCGCGAGAGCGCGTCTACACCGCTAATCCCTCGTCCAACAATGGGATCTGCGCTGCGTGCGTAGGCACGCGACGACCACGATCATATGCATGCACGTATATACCCTGCACGCGTATATACAAGTACAAAAGAATCCGCGAGCGCGCGGAATATTCGATATATATGTATATATGCGTATTATGCGCGCCGTCGTGTGTATACGCGCGCGTTATTGCGTGCGTGTCTCTCGCGTTGATCGGATATTATCGGGGAGGCGGGAATTGAAGAATCATCTAATCCACGCGGCCGTGCAAGAGGGAGAAGGAAGCGACGAGTGCGCCCGACCGAGACGGAGCGATATTGCGACATATGCCGCTGTGTAGGGGGAGGACGAGTCTTATTGATAAACCTCCGGGATAATTCAGGCGCGCGGCGCCCGTAGCGCGACGGAGAAATGTATATAAGTATATGGGTGGTGTGTAAGGGCGAGGAGGGTGCGATCATCGCGGGAACGTGGCGAGGTGAAAAGCGAGACAAAGGGAGTAGCGTTACAAATTGCATTTAATTGAACGAGCGTTTTTGGAGCCTGTTGTGAGGCGTGGGTGCATGCGTTAATTATCGATCGATATGGCTTTTAATAAGATGAAATTTCTGCATCGGGAAAATATATTTTTTTCAGAGTTAATAAATTTTGTCCGTGCGGAATGTTAAACGATGACTCACTCGATGCAATGTTAACGTGCGATTGTCCCGCTTTTGCGGTTCACGAGTCCGTCTGCATTTTTCAAGATAAGCTCGACGTGAATAATTTATAGCTTACTAAAGTGTCTTTACCGACGGTACAGCATACGTAAGTTCAAAGGACGCTGAATATGACATCAAAAACTTTTTCACCTTTTTCGATTTTTTCACTTATTGCGAGAATTCTAAAAGTTTAACAATACAATGTACAATATGATCTATTCAAACGTTTTGTTGGATAAAAGTCACACTAAGCATTTAAATATTTACTTTTGAATTTCTTACAACAGAAAAAGCGTCCGAATTTAAAAATTTTAAAATACTGTAACTTTAGTTGAAGCACATAGTACAGTGCGGTATCAAGTTTTTACCAGAAAAGATAAAAGTATATCCTAAAGCAATTTTAAGCGGCTCTGAGAAAGCAGGTTTTAAATCCACGCACTTATTACAAGCAGCTTACACACGACGCAGACTCCTAAATTTTACTTTAAAACTCTTAAAAGTGTTAATAACATTAGTTTTCATGGAATATTTTTTCTCTTTAAACTATTTTTTAAACAATATATCAAATACACCTGCAATTTTGTATACATTCCAGCGTACATGAATATTCATAACAATTTTCGTCAGGTGAAAATACTTTTTAATAAAATAAATCGGAATAAATAAATAAACAAATAAATAAATAAAATATGTAGAATAAATTTTCTATCTGTATCTGCAATCAACGCTCCTATTCAATTCTCGAAGCAATGTGCACCTCAAGTAATCGCATTCGAAACGAAAGCTCACTCTTCTCCCTCCTTCGATGCGCTCAATTCACACATCGCGCATCTCTCGATACCGCTCTTGAAAACCTAACAAACTAAACACACATAGATTCACCCAGTGCTCTCCCAAGAGAAAGAGAAAAATGCATGGGCGAAGAGAAAGAGAGAGATATATATATGAGAGAGCTCGCGCGAAGAAAGCCTCGTTCATGCTTCAGCACTTGAATGGGGTGAATTTCTTCTTCCCCCTCTCCCCCATCACATGCGTCCACACACACACTTCGTGTATATACAACGCACATAACTCGATATGTGCGCACGTGGGGCATACATATACACGCGCGCGCGAGAGAAAGAAGGAGCTAGCGAGCCAACAACTCTCTCGCTCTCTCTCGTCTCGGGGGCTTTTATACATACGCGCATGTATGTACATAGATGCAGGAAGGCCAGTAGCTGGCAACTGGATACGCCGAGTGTGCACGCATGAAAGGGCCGCGCGCGAACGTAGAGAGCCGTGAGCGCCGCGTTATATAGATCCACGGCGCAGAATTCATTGTCGGGATTAAGAGGAGCGAAAGAGAAGGAGCAAAAGAGAGAGAGAGAGAGAAGGAACGAGCTGCCACAGAGCGTCTGTGTTTACCCGTCGGCCAGTCGAGCGGAGCGCAGTAGCTGCTGCTGCTCCCGCTGCCGCTACTGGCCCTGGAGCTGAAGCTGAGGCCGAAGCCCGCATGTGCATACACACGTTACAACTCAGCGTATATATACGTGTATACGACGTCGAGAAGGAGAGAGAGAGAGAGAGAGAGAGAGAGTTAGTACGTGCATGCACAGTGACGTTTTCGGCCCTCTCCTGCATGCTCGCCGCCGAGGCGCGCCCTGACGTTTTATCTTTTCAGGCCGAGCGACCACTCGGCAAGGACCCCGAGAATTAGAACGACGACTTTCTCTCTCTCTGCTTGTATGTGTGTGTGAGCCTCGTGACAAATTGGATGCCGGCCGCTTAATCCTAATTGCTCCCTTTCAGCCGCTCTATTTTTCATCCGCTTTAATGTGACGATTCACGCTTCCGGAATATTTTGGCCGCGCGCGCCGTCGCGTTAGACGCACGCGCGGGGGATTCTCCCGCAGTGCGCGCCTGCCTCCCTTATACGTGACGTCGACGACTGCCATTTTTCACGACTCTTTTCTTTTTCCCTCTTTCGCACGCTCCCGTGCGCCGCCTCGTGTTTTTCTTTGTTTTCACGCTTAAGCTGCGTTTTCACTCACGCGGATACGTACGTAATACGCGCGTACGTGGCTTGTGTTTCTTGTTTTCTCGGATTTCGACTGTTGAGATTACGGGGCAGGGGGGGGGGGATTTTCGACGTCACTATTTTGCCCGTGCTTTGAATGCGTCGCGTGAAAGTTTCTTGCTCGAGACAGATGGAGTTTTGCAGCGTGTGTTATATGTGTATGGAAATATGAATTTTTCGACCGCGTTTATGTTCGACGGCAAAGTAGGCTTGTGCTCGAGTACGATTTTTCATTGATTTTAAAATAACAGATAAGCTAAATTGAACAATTTATTTTCATTAGTATTAAAAATGGAAAACTAAACAAAATAAATGAACATTCTGTGCATTTAATATCTGTATAATATTGTATCGATAAGTAAAGGTATAGTAGCAATAACTTTGATGTATGCGTTAAATATTGACTAAAATAGGGCTATAACTTTATTTTACGACCAAATAAAAAGTACTAACTATAAAGCGAAAAACTTTCATTTTGGTCTTACCTTGAAATTCTTTTTCTTAAGTCATGTCTTATTCAATACTGAATTCAGAGTCTCTTATTTTAGATCTGAACAATTAAGTTAGGTAGTTAGTATTAATCTCAAGTGGAGAGTTACAAACTTGAAATAGGGCAGCAAGTGTTCTAGCAAACGAAAAGTTTCGTAATAAATTAGAAAAGCAATTCTAAGTAGATGCTGAAATCAGTATTTTCTCTGTATTCTAATTTAAGAAGAACTTGCAAGTCTCGTAAGAATCTTTTGTTTCACTTTCCGAATCTCTTCAAAGTTTATACCAAATGTTTGCAAAATATCTATAAAGAAATCTGAGCAGCACTCGTAGACTTTCATACTTTCATCCCAGAATCGGATAAACTTCAACAAGGAAAAATGAAATGTTCCATTACCGAGTTGAAATAGTTGAAAGGATTTTTACCTCTTTTACGTGTACTTCTTCACGTAATGTCACGCGTAATTTAACGTTGACACAAGGATAGAAAAAGAGAGACTCTCTTTAGAAATGTAAGCCTGAGTAAAAAGGAAGTTTGATGTTTCAGTTTGACGATTCGTCTTGCGATACAGTGTCGAGTAATTTAACTTTGTCAAGGAAATTTTTTTTACTTCATCCCGCAAAAACCCCATTGAAACTTTAACTTCAAAACCACTTAGTTGCCTTAATGAGAAACTTAAAATACTCATGTAAAAACTTTTATTCAATGAAAACATTGCCTACGGTAAATAAGATTTTAGCAGTAAAATACATAGTAAGCGTACTTCGGTAACATCAGCTATCGTGAAATATAAAAGCTTCAAAAATACCAGTTTCAAAAACTCACCAGCTACAACATCATACTTAAAAATATAATTTTCCGTATTTAATTTATTATCTCAAGCAATTTGAGTGTCGATTCAATTGCGTACGTATTAACGACCGTAAAACTGAAAATCGCACGGGCACTCGTCCGCAAAACGAAAAGAAAAAAAGATATTCAACCGCTCACTTTACATCCTCGCAAGCTCTCCCGCGCTTCATAAACATCCAGAGTAGTAAAACCGATCGAGTCATCCCCGATACACGCGCCACGAGCCATTTCCATAATACGACTATTATATACATGCGCGTCTCGCCGAGAGTGAGAGAGAGTCGAGTGCCGAGAAAACATTACTCGAAGCGCTAAAGCGAAGTCAGTCGAGTCAGTCAGACAGACAGACGCGCTCTCCTCGAAAAACTATATCGACTAAGCAATTTGTATCCTCCTCATAATTACAAAGCCATTAGCGCCGTCGGGGATTTACAGCTCTCCCCCGTGCGTCTGGGCACTCAACGACATACCCAAACTACGTAACGCGCCTCCAAAAGGTATAGCAGCCGAGAGTGCGCGAGAGATCGGTATCGGCCGGCTCCCATCCTGGAAATTCTTTCGTAAACAGAGCTGCTGCTACGCGAGAGTGTGTCCGCGCTGAAAGCCATCGGCTGCAATGCGCTTTCCTAACGCCAATAAAATTTCCAAACTCTCGGGCGCGTCTAGCCGACGACGTCGTTTCGTTCCCCTTTTAACCGAGAGAGCCATTTCGCCTTATCTTATCGCCGAGTCGAGTTCTCGCCCCGCTCTTGCTTTCGTCTTTACTTGATTTGTCTCGTGTTTTTAGTGTCTCTCTTTTCGATGCTACTTCGCATTCCCTCCCCGTCCCCCGTCCGCGTATATCTCTCACTTATTTTCTCTCTTCTCTCGATTTCGCCGTTCACTTTTCCCTCTCTATTTCGCTTTATCTCGCGCCTCGTGATTCCTTTTTACGCCTTTTTACCACCTCTCTCACCTGGATTTTCTTCGGCTTTGATTTTCTTTTTTTTTATTTCAACTTTCGTATTTCCTTTTAGTTCCGTGCCTGATTATATTATATTCTCTGTCTTCGGGATTTTTCTTGTTGCGTCGTTATTTTCCTGTCTATGAATTTTGCTCTTATTCAAATTTAAAATACTATATAAATGCAAAAATATATTTAAACTTACTGCAATAAAATTATAATAGTAAGTTTTGTTCCAACGAAATGGAAAATATTGAATAATGAATACTGCACATGCATTAAATAAATTATAACGATTTGCAATTTCGCATAATAAAAAGATGCATACATTGAATTCACGACATGCGTGGAATCGTCGTTGCATCGTAATGTACATAGAAATCAAATTGGTGTGTACACAAATCGATATAAAAAGCACTGCAATTTTCACCCAGCGACACGTAAAAACGATCGGCTGACCTCGATTTCTCCCAATGTTAACAGAGAAAGATTTGCAAAATCAACATTGGATACTCGACGCGCTATTACAGGCATTACGCGAAATCGCCCGTTACTTATACCCAATCTGCATGCACGCAGCGCGCAAAAACCTTTTCATTACTTCAATTATCTATTATTAGATAAGATTAAGCGCACACGGAGAATCTCGCGGCGAACTTTACGTGCGCTGCACTCCGAACTGAAATTAAAACTTTCTCTTTGCATCTCATAACTTGGGGGGCTTTGCTCGTGCACACGCGTATGCATCACCCGAGACAACAACTTCCCCTATAAAGTCAAAAAAATTACCGCGGAGAGTAAAAAAAGAGAATACGGGAAGAGGAGAGTTCACGTCCGAGCAGACAGGGGTATTGTACCTTCCGCTCGACGTGAAAGAAGAACGGTGCTAACTTGTACAGAGGACTTACTTATATAACGCGAATATCTTGAGTTAATCAAGTATATCAAATCTTGTTAATCAGGTATATATTGAACACATGCATTCGATTCTTTCTTATTTTACTCTATAGGACTTCAACATTTTAATCGAATAATTAAATCGAAGTTGCGTAAGGAAGCAAATGACTATGCCCTGCAATATTCTTATGTTAAAATGTATAAAATCATGAGTAACTCAGAGGAATAGTACTTTATATTAAAATTTACTATTTCACCGAGTTACTACATGGTTTTATATTTTTTTAAAATAAAATTATCTAAGGATACAGTAATTGGCTCTCTTACCCTATTCAATATGCATGAATATTTTTAATTTTTTCTATTACAGCATTTGTTCTAAATATTTTGGTACGTATTAAAAACTGCTAAATTGTTTCACTATAATATTTTTAAATTAAGTCAATACGTGAGATTAAGTGCTACAGACAGTACCAAATTCTTAAAATACTTGAATTTTATGATCTTCAAACTACATACTTATTCTCACCTACATTTAATGACTATTTTCAGTGCTAATTATTCTAAAGTCATAAAAAGTAACGTAATATCTAATAAAACGTCAAAATAACGAAGGAAATCGCAGCTTTCAAAAAACTAATTTGTATCTAATCTTTTGAAACAGTACAACTTCATTGAATACATAATCTATCGTGTAGTTAATTTTATTGAATGCTTTCAAAATTTTTAAATACGAATTAATTTTTTATCTCTAATTTAGGCAACCGGACTAAATTTATAGAAAGTATGGCACCAATGAATAAGTTTTTGTCGAGTGGGCCAGTTGCTTCCGGTGCGGAGCTGTTACTTTGTCAGAAAACTTTTTATTATAGTAACTGAAAAATGAATGTATGAAAAAATTGATGCAACTTTATTTTATATCCACGATCTACACGAGTATGCATGGAAATAGCGATTTTCAAGAAAATTCAGTTGTTGCGTGACATTTTTTTATCATATTCTGATTCATTGTATTGTGCTCCCTTTGTGAACTTTTCAAATTCTAGTAATACATAAAAAAACTCAATAAGATACAGATAGTACTACATGAATGTGTGTGACGTTATATTTCAGTATCAACAGCCTTTGAAATATTCTGAATAACGTCATCGAAGAAACCCTTTTGTAATTTTACTATCTTCAAAAACTTCAAACGCAATTAAAAATCGACTCAATATCCACATCAAACTCGCCGATAAATAAAAAAATTTCCCTCAAATTCCCAATTCCACATTGCAAAGACCCCACAAAAAAGACTACCAAATCAACCCCACCCCCCTATAAAGCCCCTCGCCTCCTTCTCTCTCTCTCTATCACTCTCTGCGAAATGTGATAACATGACTATATCGACGCTCCGTACAAAGACTAGCACAGCTCAGAATTCTCAAAAACATCTAGTTCTTTTCCAAGACCTCTTATAAAACTAGCACTTTTCAGATCCTCTAATAAATACTAATATTTTCTCAGAACCTTTGAAAAGGTGATAGTTTTTGTCTGAGAACCTGAAAACTCCTAGTTTCGTAGGAGGATTTTGATTAAAACTGTTGTTTTTTGAGAATTCTGAGTTGTGCTAGTCTTCGCACGGAGCGTCGATATGTGATTTAAAAAAAAACTATAATGTGACAAAAATACGTAAATTTAATTTAATCATAAGAAATGAAACTATATGTACATATATTCTGTACCCTATTTTTGATTGTTATCAAAATAAAAAGTATATCTATCTATCTATCTATCTATATATCTATCTATCTATCTCTCTCTCTCTCTCTCCCAATCCTCTCTGCACTCCGCCTAACGTCGTTTTCCCATCGCCTTGCGAAAGCTCTCTCCGTCCTCGCAAACTCAGCCAAGCTCTCTCTCTCTCTCATTCACTTCCGCGTCGGCAGAATGCACAAGCCCCGCACACACACAGCCACGTAGCACGTCCCGCAACTAGGCATATCCCACGTAGCTACTCACAGTTTCTCGGCGAGGGTGAGGGCCGCGAGATTGCCGGGCACCTGGGTGAGGCCGCGGTGCGCGCAGTCGAGCTCCTGGCCGCCGCAGTTGCAGGCCCAGGGACAGCGCACGCCGTTGTGGTTGCCGATCGTGCCGGCGAGGGTGTCCAGGCCCGAGGCCCCGTCCATCGACGCGCTGTGGCCGCCTGCCTCCAGGGCCACCAGCAGCAGCAGGGCCGCGAGCACCAGCGTGCTCCCTTCTCGCTGACTCGGCATTTTGCGGCTTGCGGAGCTCGCCGGTCCTGGCTCGACGAGGTTCGTCGCGGGCCTGGAAGAGATAAAGACAGGTGGGGGGATTAGCCAGTGAGTTTGGGTTTAAATGTTTATTTATACACGGGGAGAATTTTCTAATAAAAATTATGACGAAATTCGCAGTAAAAATTACCGTGAATGACTGTAAAGCTGGGACACTCTAACTTTCCGGCAGTTTTTATTGATATTTACGATAAATTTTACCGTACTGAAGGGTAAAATTTGCCTGTCTCAGAGTAAAAGTTCCTTGTACGAATCTTAGAGAAAGCCAAAATTTGTGATAAAATTTGTACGAAATATGTTTTTAAAATCTGGATTTTCTTCCAATTGTTGTAGCAGTATCATTAATACTTAAATAAGTACATTATACACATTTATATTTGAGTTAACCTAAAATGTGTACACGCTCAGTTGTTTTCTTTATCAGCTGTCTTCTTTTTCTCAAATCAGGCAAATTTTACCATTCAGTGCGGTAAAATTTATAGTCTGTGCAGTAAAATTTGTAGACAATGAGGTAAAGTTTTTAGTAAAATATCAGTAAAAAGTGCCAGAAAGTAGGACTGTCCCAGCTTTATAGTTATTTACGGTAATTTTACCCTGAATTTCGTTATAATTTTTATTAGAAAATTCTCTCTGTGTAGGTATCGTTTTGATTTTTGGTTTGCGGAGAATACGGGATTCGATTTGGTTTCGAAGCTGGTAGACGCATTGCGGATAAAAATGAGTTATAAATTACTCGCCATAGCAACAATAATAATGTTCGCGAACGACCTACTTAGGATGACTTAGGCTAGAATTACTGAACGAGGAAGGCGATACGGTCGCGTTAATGGGACGTTCGTATGATCGTCGTTGGGGTGAATTAACACGAAAATATGTAAGATTATCATTTGTATTAAATCTTTGTATCTAAGGTAGGGTCATTCTACATAGCCTGACTGATGCGTTATATTGTTCAATTAAGGTTATGATTTTATTTGATTATTTCTATCCCAGTCCCGTTACAATGTATTTGATTATGGTGAATAATATTGGTGATCTTTGCAATAAGCATTCACCAATGTTAGGTTAAGCAAAAAAGAAGCAAACATTAAACACAATCGAAAGAATCAATAGATCAGACTAAAAAAGCTGATAGCTGATAATCTGACGTAAAATTATATATGTTTAGTCAAGGTTTGTTGGGCCTAAAATTTTCTAAATATAACCCGCATTTAAAAACATTATGCGCGATATCTCTGGATACTATGATTCGAAAGTTTTTTTTAATTCAAAGCTGTCTTTGCCTTTAATAGCTGAACTCCATTTACAACCACACTTGTGAGAAGGCCGTAACCGTGCACTTAACGAAATTCGCCGTTCGTCACTTTATTCGTTGAATTTTTAATTTGACTAATTTCTAAAAGTTATCCCCAATTCTTTGTATTGTACAGAATTTGGGAAAACTTTTAGAAATTCATGATTAAATGTTCAACGAATAAAGAGACGAATCGCGAATTTCGCTTCGTATCCTAGAACTATGGCCACCTCTTAATCAAGTTTTACAATTTCCGGTTGTAATGTGAAAGAGGATTCATCGATTTCTCATTCTATATATCTCGGAGAATTCAAGACTAAAATCTAAAAATTTTCTTGAAAGCTGAGGTAAATAAAGTTGATATTGCTTTCAGGAAAGGAAAACGAACCAAAGTCGTCGGAAATCAGAACTAAATTTCCGCGTAGAAGTCCAAAATCGATTCTACAGAATCCGCCACTTTAAAAAAAGTAATAGCAAACAGAAACGAAGTGCACAAACTAAAAAATAAAAATGCGCAATTCTAAACATTTCCTTTGACGTTTATATTGAGGTAGTGAAATGTTCCCTTTTTTTGAAAGAAAGTACAAGCAACGTTTTTTCGAGTAAAATCTCTTTCTATAATTAAGTAAATAATTGCACTAAACTTGTAACTAAATTTCGAGTGAATTTTTCACTTTATAAGTAGAGAGTACAATTTCACCCTTCATTTAACTGAACCATTTTCTGAAAATTAAGTTATTATATAATTCATTCCGACTGATGTTTCACTTGCAAAAGGGTTGATTGTAATGAACACTCCACTAGCTCAATTTAAGCGTGTTAGCTTTGATAATAACCTTACATTAAAATACACAAAAGAAAAAAATTAAGCGGACTTCATTATTACCACCTCTCGAGTAAAAAAAATCCCTCTCACGTGAATCTCGAAACCCAATCTTAAACGGCTCGCACCACGAAATTACAAAATTCCTTGCGAACAATAATAATAAAACAAGAAACAAAGATAATTACAATATATATTCGCCTGTTACGGTAAAAAGTCTCTCTCTCTCTCTCTTCTGCAAGAGAAGGCGACGGGGGGTCTGCCTGTTTCTCTCTCTCTCTCTCTCTTCTCTCTCTTCTCTCTTCTCACTCGAAGCTCAGTCTCTCGCGTGTGTTCAGGTGAACGAAACGACGCGCAGTCTCGAGTAAGGCGGCGCTATCGGCCCTTCCCAGGCCTTCGTCAACGGGACGTCCCTTCGGTTCCTCTCGAGCCTCGTCATCGTCTCGGCCTCTATCTCCCTCTCTCCTCCTCCGTCCACCACTGGCCGCGAGAAAGTCAGCGCGCGGCAACGGTCAGCCGCTGGCTGCTTTCACCTGCTGCTGCCGATTTCTCGTGGTACTCGGCTGCTGCTCCTGGAGTCGACTACGGCGCGCGGGATGCTTCCTCCTCGCCGGCGCGCGCATCACCTGGGAACACAAGGGACAAAGAGAACGAGAGTTAGGAGGAGATGCATAGATTCGCGGCTCGCGGTACTGTACGTATAGGAGAGTCTTTCTATCGCGAGCTCTCCGACGGGATTAATGTTTCGAGGGAAGGCGAGCCTTCTCGTCTTGTCTGGGCTTGGAGGGAGATTTGAAAGTCTGATTGCCGGAGTCGCTTGGCGTTGGTGAAATTGCGCCTTTTGTCGACGTCGCTGTCGTGGCTCTCCTATGGAGGAGAGGTGTTGCGCGTATGCTCGGTTTTAGTTTTGGTTTTGAACGCTGTTTTAGGTTTTAGTTTTGCGATCGATTTGGGCGAGGTGACATTGTTAGCTTTTGGATTTTAGTTTTATCGTGGGTCGCGTTCATTAGCGGTGATCGTAAATAAGAAATGGAGTGAACGAGTTGACAAGTTTTTCTCGGACGCTGGTTCTTACAGACATGAGTCATTCATGACTATTATAATTTTATGTATTTATGCAGAAACGAAGAAAATAATCCGCTTTTATTACACTTTAACATGCAATTGCTTTTTCTATATGAAAATATCTAGATTTTATCATATTCTTATTAAACCTTAAGTACTAATTCGTGCTGTACTTATAGAATTATATATCTATAGAGTTATATTTGATTTGCCGTCGATAAAATTTTTAATTCGTTCAATAATGTAAAATAAGGATATTATACGAATTTTTTTATTCAAATGCAATAATAAAGTAGGTATATCGATTCCTCTTGATTTTACATCGTAAATTGAAATTTCATTGTTAGCAATTTACTTTTGGAGGTGTCATTGTGCAGAAAATAAATCATTATCGAAGCACTTGAAATTCACCGATTCGCGAACCAAGGAAAATATATTAACGACATTCACGCTTTATTTATAATAAATGAATATTATTATCCGAATTGGATTGAAATAAAAGATATTTATATCTGCATTTCAGTACGTATAAATTGGTATCTCGAATTTCCAGATATGCAATTTCCCAGCAGCAGCTATATTGAGAGCACCGAACACATTCCGCAGTAAATTAAAATTCAAATGTATAAGGTTTCGAATATCCTATGAAACAACGAGTTGGGTTAAACGTAATTACCAGGGGTCAAAATATTATTTTACATTTCAAATTTGCAAATTACTTTTCATAATATTTCATATTGATCTTCACGTAAACCCACGAAATATATACAGTTGCAATAACATCATCATTCCTTTTTACATGGTGGGGAATTGTTTTACCCAAGGGTGTACCATTGTGCAAATTAACTTTGAAAAGTCCCAAATAGTACTAAAAACTACAGCGCATTCAGAAACATAGAAAATATCCATTATTAATGAAAATTTACTGCTTATTTAACTAAACATGAAAAGTCAAGGATTAAAATTTAAAGATAGAAATTATATGAAAATTTAAAAATACTTTAACATATTTCAATTTAATTTTGTAAAATTAAATTGATGCAATAAATAATAGTTGTTTTTACTACAAAAGCATTTGCTTAGCATTGCTAGCAATTTTTACCACGTTCTGAGTGGTTTATTATCTAACTAATACGTCACTTTAAGCCAAAAAAGTTTATATTTTAGCTGCTTACGTAAAGAATACTGATCAATTAATAAAAAAATTATATTGACGAAAAAAATGGCTAATTAGGAGAAAGCCAGCCTAATATGATATTAAAACTCAAATTACAATGTTTATAAGCACGTTATATGTGTGATTCGAACCATATGAATATGGCACCCAACAACCTTGTGCCAGAGGGCAGCACGGTGGATATAAGCCTCCAGCCAATCAGAAGCGAAGATCCCTACGCTCTGATTGGTTAGAGTCTTATCCCACTTGCGATATCTACTGGCGCTCGCCATCCTCCTAGGTACATTCCTATTTCGAGAATATTCGGTTCGAAACTGCTTATGGCTTTTCTAGAATATAAATAATAAAATAGTACATTTTAATTAAAAACAATCATATATTACTAGAGCGTTTAGTAACAACAAGCAATCGGTATTCTCCCGGTGATCTACCATCGTGCTTCATCCTACGTCATTCCCTCTTATCCACTAAAACCCGCGCCCAATCATCCTCCTCTATCCAAATCCTCGCGTGTAATTACAAAAGCCGCTTTGCCAAATAGCCCCCTTCTCCCAAAAAAGAAAAAAATCTCTCTCTCTCTCTCTCCCTACCCAAAAAAGCGAGTAGGAATATATCCGGGATGGATCCGTGATGGTCGCAAGCGCGGGGGTCGATCTAAATTTTTCCGGGGGCCTGCGGAGCCGTGCGCGCACCGCACACTCGCTCGTTTCGGTCCGATTGTGCAGGCGCGCTACATAGGTATACGGCCGAGCACGGAGGCACCCAGAAGCTATGCTAATTGCTTCTCTCCCGCTCTCTGTATGTAGCTGCTACACTGACACTCCAAGCTCTAGATGCTTATCTTCCGTGTATACGCGAGGGGGTTAGTATATAGCAGCCGAGCCGTGCATACACGTAGGTATACACACACAGACACACAAAGCCATACGTGTATAGCATTCGCCACGGTTTACGCGCTCGCCCATGCTGAGTCGATATGAATAGTAATAACGCATTATTAATGTTATGGTTTGTTGTGCATTGTAATGCATTACGCCTGCAGAGCGGAGTAGCAGAGCGATATATAGATTATTGATTTATGGGCTTCTCGCTGCTGCTGCTGCTGCTGCCGCTGCGTAACGCGTGGGTTTTAATCCGCGGAGGCGTGAGCCTTTATGCGCAGGGAGAGAGAGTGCGTGGACACGAAAATTGTCGACGTTGTTTTCGAGCACGCGGCCCGCCGCTTGAATAATCGACAATTAATTGGGGGAGGAGAGCGCCCGATGTGTATAGAGAGTGACGAGAGAGAGGCGCGTACACGAAATTCCTCGTGACGTTATACGCGTCTCTGTCGCTCTCGTTATGTGGGTACGTGCGTATGTGTGTGTGTGTGTATGTGTTTGTTCGTATAACGGGCAGGTGTCAATTATTGTTGGTGGCTCTCTTCGACGGGATTCGGGTCGTGGTGGGCGAGAGATGTATATTTTGACAGCGCAACGCTGTCGCTGCTACTGCTGCTGGGTTTTCGATTTTTTGTTCGGCGTTGTTGAATTTGGAAGGACGTGCAGGACAAACCGGATTATTTATAAAGATTTATGATAATTTTGTGAACATGTTTTTGTTTCTGTGTCAGTTCTTGAGTTTCTTTAAATAGCGGATAAGAGTATACAGGAAGAATTAAATCAGAAAAGTATACAAGTTAAAGAATTCTGTTGCTTCCCTGTAAAACGGCTTTAGTCATTTTTTCATTTTTTCGAGATATTCAGGTTTATGTCTTCAAATTTATAATCACGAAATATTACAGATAACAAGTACAAGTTGAGGAGAGCCAGGCTATGTTGTACAGGGATAAAGGTGTACACGTTGAATATCTTTTAATGAAAGCCTTGTAAAATTCTGCAAAAATTATATTTTAAAAATATAATTTTTGCATAATATTACAAGGCTTTCATTAAAAGATATTCAACGTGTTCATCTTTATCCGTGTACAACGTAGCCCTGCTCTCTTCTATACACACTAAATAAGGTATTATATGTATATCATAATGAGTACAGTTGCACGGCGACCGAGAAAATACATTTATGTATTTGAAAAAACTTACAAAAGTCTTACGTTAAGAGGAGGTCATATCTACTGTCCTTGTCTATTATATTTTTGCTATTTGTTCAAATAACAATTTGTTAACTGAAAAACTAAAAGTCGTCCCCAATTCTTCGTAAAATAAGGAATACTTTGAGACCTAACAAGAATATCTAACATTATTTCCTTGCTGAGAATACTTTGAAACGCGAAAATTGAGTTTAGGTTTTGCGTTTCGAACTATTCTCGGAAAGGAAATAATGTTAGGTACTCTTTTAGGTCTCAAAATATTCCTTATTTTAAGAAGAATTGGGGACGACTATTAGTTTTTCAATTAACAAACAACTATTTGAGTAATTAACAAAAATATAATTAGACAAGGACAGTAGATACGGCTTGCTCTTAACTGGACGTTTTACCGGAAATGTATGATTTAAATCGTTATTAAAAACAATTACTAAAGTAATAATAAATTGTTTATAAAACAAAAATTAAAATATATTAAAAATTGATAAATTAAAATCTTGTACAATCATAAATAGCATTACAAGATGTTTTTGAGAAGTTTTATTGAGCATTTAGACGTAAATAAAATAGGCTTAAGTTGTATGTGAAATTGTGCCGTTTTTCTGAGGAGCCTACAGAAGTGATTTAAATATTGCCAGAAATAATAATGATATTTACAAAAATATGCCAAAGTCATTGATTTAAAATTATGATCATAATAATCGTCTAATTGAATCAATTTCCCATTAACCTCAAAAAGTATCTACAATCCGATAACGAGCAAACGCTTATACAAAACATCCGAAACCGTCACCAGATCGATGCATCTATTTTCCGCTTATCCCCCTATCGACTCTTCAAAAAAGCTTTCAAACTTTCACAATAAATTATTCATCCCCTCGCGTGTAATTGCAATTGATCCGCCGTCACCCTTTTCCGCGCTAAACAATTAACGGACAACAATCGACCAATATATCGAACGCGCACAAGAGCCGAGGAGAGATGAGAGACCAAATTAAAGCAAGAGGTATTGAACTGAACCTCGTTTCAAACACGCCCATCGATGCAATAAATACGCACACACGTTATAGATACACAAACACAAGAGCCCGCAAGCTCACGAGCCCGAGACCAATTAAAAATTAACAAATCTGTTTTCCCGGCGCACGACTCACCGCATATAATTTCCAGTCTCTCACCACGTATGCGAACGCTTAATAGAATGGGTATCAAGTCTGAAGTAGCTGTTTCTTCTAAAATTGAGTAGAATTTGACAGATAGTTCGCATTAGGCTATGAATAACGATAAAAAAGCAAAATGACGGGCGCCAATTGCGCGCAAGACTTTCGTTAATCATCTGAAGAATTAATAATAGTTTCAAAATGTGTCGTACAAATAAGGTCATTCATATATGTATAAACACTATAAACGTTCTCTAAAAGTTTCAGATCGATTTACTAATTAAATCTGTCCCCAAAAAAGCGTGATAAGTAAACGTCAATATTTGAAAACTTTGACTTTTATAATTCAGAATATTATGAGACCCTTAACGTTATTTTAAACCCTAAACTAAATTTGTACATATCCACAAAATCCTATAAGTATTTTAGCTAAAAATTTATATTAACGGCTAACCAAAAAGAAAAGCTTGATCCTCTTTGAGGAAGCAATTCCAGTGTCGCCCCAAACATTCCCATTCATTTTCAGCACTTCCACTCACCATCAGAGTGGAAATTCACCCGTCCAGTCCATCGAAATCGTTCCGCTCATTCTACGAACGATTGGAATTCCACTCTAACAGGTTCAGCGCACAGACACGCTCGCTCGCCAATCGAGCTCATTAATACCAATCACCGCATCCAACTCCTCGCCTCTCTCTCTCTCTCTCTCTCTCTCTCTCTTTCTCCCTCGCTGCACTCCGACAACCACGACGACGCGGCCATTTGTAACCGAGAACAACGGTCGCCGCGACCGCTGAAAAGATCCCGGCGCCGCGGTGGTTAGCCGCGCGGCGGCTCGCTCGGGCGCAGGGAGAGAAAAAAAAACCCCACGCTCACAAAAAGCCCAACGCCGCGTAAAAAGCGCGGGCCGGGGGGTGTGCGACCGGCTGAAGACTAACGCGAAAGGGAAGCGGAAGTAAGTCGACGACGAGGGAAAAAAGACAGAGAGCGAGAGAGGGGGTAGTAGCTAGCTTGTAGCACAAAGAAAAGTGAAAAATCACCCCGAAAGTTTCAGTGGCGCGCGAGAACGCGAAGTACGTATATATGCTCCGGGCTCCGGCTAGCGCCTCTTTAAGGTTTCCCCTTTGCTCGCGCGCTTGGGGTAGTTTCCGCGAGAGAGAGAGAGGGAACAAGTAGAGAGTTACTACTTCGTCTTATGCGGACACGCCCGCGTGTGTACGTGTGTACACCTCGTCTGTTGTCTCGCTTTTTCTCTCTCTCTCTCTCTCTCTCTCTCTCTCTCTCTTTGAAGCTTCACCTTTCTCCGTCTCCTCGGTGCCCGGGCTCCTTATTACTTTTCTCCTGGGTCTCTTACGTTCTCTCCCGCGTCCCGTTTCCTCTCGTTTCTTTTTCTCGCTCTGCAACTCCCCCTCGTGTCGACTTATCTTTTTTTTTTCATTCTTTTAGAGCGCGCGCGCGCGCCCGTTTTTTTCCTACTCGCTTTTCCCCGTCGTGAGCCTTCTCTCATTATCGCGCTCGGTCGCTGTCTTCGGTGGTTTGTTTTTTCTCCTCTTTTCCTGCTGGCTGCGGAGATATGTAGCTCGAGTGTATAAGGGTATAGATGTAGATAGCGCGCGTTATACTTGTAGCTTTTCTTGCTGCGCGCGGAGCCTGATCTAATAAGCCTTTGACTTTTTGCACCGGGGCGCATGCCACTTCCAATCTGTTGCAGCGCTCGTATCCATCTTTTCGCTGGTTTTTCCTCTTGTTGCGCGCCCGTCCGCGTGTCGTTTTCATGCCTTTGACACGCGTTGTTTTAGCTGCCATTGTGTTTCGCTTTGACTTTGTGCTCCTCCTTTTTTCCAGATTATGCGGCGAGTTGGATTTTCCTTGCCATATTATGATTAATACCGAGGTTTGTACTCGCATTCGCGTATTTTAAATAGAACGGTTCTATAATTGTAATTTAGACGGGATATATGTATGCATTAGTTTAACATTATTATTTTCATCTGAAAAAGTAGACTAAGTAGTTCCATTTCAATTAAGAAGATTTTTTGTCTTTTAAATTAACTCGACTTTAAATAGATTGATTATTCAAAGATATTAATGATACTGCTATAATAATTCCCTTATAAATAAATCATAATGTAGCGTTTATAAAAACGACGTTTACATGTATGCATATTGATGGCATTATACCGTAAATTGATTTACCGGAGTACACGCGATTCATTATTATGTTTGTTTTTAAATATACTATTACGTTATATATTTAAGTCTTCGTGATAAGTTATGTACGTAACTGTGAAATAATTCATTTATTCGATAATCGAAATACATTATAAAGTAGGTAGGTTGATACTCTCTTAAAATAACTAGAGAGTTTCCATCAGCAGAATTCTGAATATGAATTTTTAATCTTAAAAAAAAAAGCTTAACAACTTTATCTTACCAATGATCAATAATAAATTTTACAAAGGACCAATGTCTTTTACCTTTAGTACTCTTCGAAATTTTGAATAATCGACCATAATTTGGCTAACTTTAATTTATCTGAATTAAATTTGTAATTTTATCAGTAAGTAGACAGTAGAGTGCTTTTAAAATGAATATCAATTTAATATTTGAAGATAAATTAACTGAAACTAAATCAAATTATAATAAATTTTCGTTCTTCAAAATAACTTGAAATTTCACCGCTAATGAAATAGAATCCTCTTACCGAAATGCACCAGACGCTGAGACCTATACGCTCATCCTGTACCTAATCATTCCAAGTCCACTCCAATCGAGTTAAATGCCTTCTCCGCGCGCGCTCGCGCTGCAGCAATTCCACCCGTCAGCGTTTTCGCCCTCTCGCAAACACAAAATTTTCGCGCCAAGAAAGTGGGCACGGGTACCGGAGAGTCCGTAACACACGAACCCGCCAACTCTATCCCATTTAAACTTTTCATCCTTTCTCCATCTCTCGACCCTGTCTCTCTCCTCTCTCCCCCCTTGACGCATATTCTCTCATTATCACTCTGTCGTCGTATTATTTTTCTCCTTCTCCTCCTTCCATTCCTCCGTTCACTTTGTTTTTCTCGTCTCGTCCTCGAACACGCTTTCTCTCATCTTTCTCTGTCTGTCTCTCTTCTTTCTCCGTCGTCATTCCGTTGCTCTCTCACTCTATCGCTCGCGAGTCATACGTATAATGTAAGGGCGACCGAGGCGAGATGGACACAGTTGATTTTGGTGCGATATACCTCTCAATATTTGTTAAGCATAATTGGATAACAGTATAATGCATTTATGTTCTAAAATTATTGAATCACAAATCGTACTCGCTTAAAAAATTAAGCTGATGCAGAAAAATAAAACATTTTATTTTTAAATGTATTTGGTAGAGATTAACGCAAAAGACAGAGCGGGCTATTTTTCTTTTCTTAAAAGTATTGAATTCAAAAGTTATTGATGTTGAGAGATTTTAAATTTTCGATCTATACAGATAAACATTACAATGTTCGTGTTATGCAACGGTATTACATTATTGTAACGTCCCGGGAATTTGAAACTGTTGTATTACGCTATATATCTACTTTCATTTTAGTTAAAAATAAAAGAGAACACACGACTAATCGTATTATAGAATTAAAAAATAAACCATCTGTAAATAAATTCAATAATTTTAAATTAAATACACTACATGTGTGCTCGTTGAGTCCCTTTCAGCACAACCATTTACTTTCATAAAACTTTTTCACTTTACATAGAGATAACCTTTTTTATTTAACCGAACTGAAATCCCTTCTGTTAAACGAAATTCTAAGTAAAGCTTTATTTGTATACTTAACATATTTAGATTTTAATTTCATTTACGATAATAATAATGACAGATACCAACAATTTGAATGCTTTATTTCTTTCTAATTGACTTGCCTCATCAGGATACTTGCGAATTAAAGGTAAACTTACGACAACCTGCGAAGTTTCGTATTGAAAATGTTGCATTTTGGACCTTTTCCGATATAAAAAAATAATTTCTAACGTCTAAAAATGAACGTATTATACTTTATAATGACAAATATCCCATCGATCCAGACCTTCATTAAATTACCATATAATATCTTAAACTTTTTGGAGTGAAAATCTCTTTCCAAATGCCATATGTGATCACACAAAAACACCAGCGCAGTAAGTACCCCTTTTAAGCGCTGTGTGCACCCAACTCGCCCCGATCACCCCAGTCAACTAAATGCCTCTCTATCTCTCTCTATCTCTCTCTCTCCCTCTCACGAGAAGAGATTCGCGAGCGCGCCTCGCCGCTGTGTTGCTACATACGTATGCAGCCGCCGCCGCTGCTCGGCACAAACACGTACAGCTACATATATAGGATGCATACACACGGAGCGTCGGCTTCTCGCGCGCTCCGTGCCGTGGCTGCTACAGTCGGGCCGCGCTCCGATGTACCTCCCGGTTCATGGACCGGCGGCGGGGCAGCAGGCGATGTGCGAGAGACGGCCGAAACGAGAGAGAAAGAGATTGTGTGCAGTGCCGTGTATATATACACGTACAGAGAGTACAGCGTGACGCGCGAGGGGCCTGCACGAGGGGGGTCACGTTTCACGGGCTCGAAGGCGCCCCTCTCTTTGCTACCTCGGCTCGGCCGTGCTGTGCTCCGCGCTCTCCTTCGTCTGCCCCGCGCCGTGCCTGCCCTGAGTCTGCAGTCCGCGATACACGAGAGTCCGTAATGCATGTACCGTGCACGACGCGAGCTGCCTCGCCAAGAGTTGGCTATATAGGTGGAGCGATGCTTGTTCGGAGGCTGAATTCTGCCGAGTGAAAATCTCACTACGCGATTAAAGGACTTTTGCGAGAGAGAGAGAGACAGGGTGCGAATGCGTGGAATGTATCTTTTCGTGGGTGAATTTTCAGTCGGAAAAACGGTTGGGTGTACTTTGTCTGGTTGGAGAAGGGCGAATGAATGACTCTTGAGTGAATTTTCACTCGCACGAAGTGAGATTCGTCTATTTTAGAGTGACATGCGTAAAAGATAAAGAGTTCGTTTTTAGCAGGGTGAATTATTCACTGCCAGAAAAGAGTTCTAACATTCTTGGAATCAAGAATGTTGGAATATCGCTATGCTTTAGCATACGTATGTGTGTAACTGTAGTTATACACTACTACATGCTTCAACAAAAATGAATCGACTTACTAAGAAATGCCCCAAAGACATAAACTGAAATGCGAGATATAGAAAAGAGTGGTGAACCGATATTCTCTTATGCCCTTTTGTCAAGTGTTTTTGGTCGTACTAGAGCATCTAGTTAGAGCAGTCGCACATTACTGACGTTATTCCTTCCTTGTGCGAATTTGAATAAACGAATGTTATTTTATTTGAAATATACATTGTGTATTATCATTTATTTAACACCCATTTCCAATAGGTTATGGGCCCAGATACGTGGTTAAATAACTGTGATTTCTACTGTGTAAAACTAACTGTTTATATCGAAAATCTCGATCGTTGTGTTTATTGTGCAAGTGCTCAACTAACAATAAGGATTGAACAAAGAACATTGACTTACTTTCGCGTGAAATTCGTTAAATCAGTACATTTTATTTCGAAAAAGGTTGGTGGTATCTTCTCTTATTAATAGAGTGAGAAATCATACGATACGAGTGAATTTTCACACACGGAGATTCAGCGTGTTCATATGTGCATGAATAATTTCATGTAAAGTCGGCTTATTGCTGACAGTAACAATTAGTTGATTACTCAAAATCTTGGACGTAATCATCAGCTCGGCTACAATTACGTAAACGCGCCCCCCAGAATAAGACAAAACCAAATTATATATATTTGTAAAACCAAGCAATTAACGTAAAGTTTTTACTTAAATTTTACTGTTACATTATTGTTTTTAAATCTTTATCAACCAATTTTCGAGTGTACATAAGTCTTTTATTTTTGTACGAGCTATTTTTGAGTACACTAATTAAATTAAAAACATTTTTTTAATTGTTCTTACTCCAATCGTTCCATGTGGCCTAAATGAATCTACAATAGACAACCGTGTACTCTCGGCCTAGCCAACATCCAAGATTTCGATTGATCAGCCAACTAGAATCAAACCAGACATGGAATCACCCATGCACACTCGCGACCCCGTGTACATATACGCGCGAGCCGCGCTAAACTCGCCGTGAACCGAACGTCGCCATCGTGATCGCGCGCCGTGCACTATAGCGCGCCGGCCGAGTGCACGGTGCAGCCGCGCAGCAGTGCAGCAAGAGAGAAACGAAGTCGAGTGACGAGAGAGAGAGAGAGAGAGAGAGAGAGAGAGAGAGAGAGAGAGAGAGGTGAGAGAGAAAGAGAAAGAAAGAAAGACCGCGAAGGAGAAGGAGGAGAGAGCTCACAGGTAAAGTGCAGCGCGCACCGGTCGATTCCCCTCTTGCCTGCCTGCCCCTGCTTATGGCTACCGCCGCTGCTGCACCTAAAATGTACGAGAGCGTGCGCGCGGAGGTGCATTACAGTCGAATATGCGCCGTGGCACGGTCGACGACGTTTTTGACTGCCAGAAGCACGGGAGAGAGGAAGAGGGAGAGCCCTTTTTTCCCCGTCTTAGCGTCGCGCGCGCTCGCTTTATTTCTTTCTTTCTTTCTTTCTTTCCTAATGCAGCAGCGACTCCTTTTTGTCCGCGACTTTATATGCCGCCCCCCGTTCTCTTTCGTCTTTACTTATGTACCTTCCTCTTGCTGATACCCATGCGCAGTGTACACGTGGATGTAGGGGAGACTGGGGTGAAATGAACAAGTTGCGATGACGAGGTTTGCAAATGGCTTTACTTATTGAATAGGGTTTTAATTTGCTTATGTTGTAATGGATGCAGCGTAGAATAGACATTTGAGACTAAGCGAAATTTTCGGTTGAAGCAAATTGAAGGAGAATTTTTTATTCTACTTTGCCTTTTGTAGAATTTGACTTTGTTAACCTGTCTCAAAATTATATAGGGTAAAGTAAGCCTCTTTCTATTAGATAATATCGATGTCCCCTACGCAGAATAACACCTTTCAGGATTCTCGGAAACGACTACTTTTTTCCAGGAGCCTCTTTCAGAAACTAGTATTTTCTAGATTCTCTGATAAAGAGTAAAAAGTGATTAAAGTGAACTAATAAGTGATAGTATGGTATAGGTCGGAGAATCTGAAAAGTGCCAATTTCTCTATGAGGCTCTTGAAAGAAAGAAGCCAAAGTGAATATAATGCTACAATAATTAAGATTGCACTTAAGATTTTATATTTTTAATTGTTCTTTCGTTGATAAATTAAATAATCAATGTTACTTTCTGAGAAAATTCGATTTCTAGCTACTTAGACAGTTGCAGTTTAATACTACTGTTCAATATTAAATTCAAACATTATTACACAGTAATATATTTCAAGTACTCAGTAAATGAGTGTGATTACATTTTTATCAAAATACCGCTCTTTGAGAAAATCTAGAATCTAAGTAGAGTACGCTCCACTTTACCGTCCCACTATACCCCAACATCCCCTACATAGAGCTACACACCCCAAACGGCGTGCCTTGATACTTCTTTCCTTTTTATACCTCTCCGCGTCTTTCTTGCACACGTTTGTCCCTCTCACTCGTCATATCGCGGTGGATCGCCTCGGCTTTTAGCGGCGCGCGGTCGCCGCCGGGCTTGATTCTCCACTCTCTCGTTTTCCCCCGGGGAGACGACGACGACGAGGACGGCGATGCCGAAAAACCGAGGGGTATATAAAGGCAAAGAGAGAAATGTATATAGGGAGAGAGAGAGAGTCGGAGCGGACGCGAAAAAGGCCAGGGACGGAGAGATGGTAAATACAAGCGAGATAGAGAGAAGGGAGGAAGATGGGCGAGAGAATTAAATGAGTGAGATGAAAGATTGGGGCCAGCTGAAGAGACCGAACACCCGACCATTTTTAGACCAGAGTGCTGCAGTCGAGGGTTCGTTAGATGGAATGCATCGGACTGTGGGATTCGTGATGCTTGATTGCGAGCGATTGTGTGCATTGCGGATACAAAGGGGTCTCGATTTTTCCTCGAATTTCACGCCGAGTTTTTCATTATGAGGGACTATCATGAGCCTGATACAAGTATACATATTCGTTCGGTTTCAATTAGATGTACGCTGGCGTAATTGATGGGCCCGGGACGCGTTACCTCGCGTGATTATGCATTCCCGCGGGGAAAATTGAATATTTTTACATAAAACGCGGAATGAAGCGCATACGGGGATGAGAATAAGAGTGCGGAAAGGAAGATTGATGGGCCGTGGACACAGGAAGTTTGTGTAGCAGCGAGAGCGAGTCTCGCGGCTCGTGAAACACACAAATAATTACAATATTAATTCAAACGCAGCGCAGCGGGACGCGCGCGATTTCTCAGCTACGAGCCTTGCGTTCCATAAAATACGAAAACCCTTTTATTACGGACGTTTACGAGTTTCGCGGATCATTACACGTAACTTCAGAATACTAAAACGAAAGTCACGGATAATACGTTATTAATACAATTACAATTTAATGCTAAAATTAGCTTAATAATTAAATACCTTTTCCCGCGCGTGCGAGCTCTCGGCGTAAATCACAAAGAGTACGGCTAATAAAAAGGGGGAATAATGCATTTTTCCCGGCCTCACCGCGGGTACTTTACCGGTTAAAACGCCGAGAAAATGTGACCTAATAAGAAATATAAGGCTGGCGCACTCGCGGAATAATTTATTTATCTGCCCACAATGGCGAGCGCGAGATAGCCGAACAATGAGATCAAGAGGGAGCGAGGCAAGCGCAAGAGACGGCGGGGCGAGAGAGAAAAGACCGGAGGGCAGTAAAAGGGTGGCGTACACGCAGGGATTAAGGTCTCTCCTTTAATTTCTCCCCTCGTGGGCTGGCTCTCGCACGTACACGTATAACCGAGCCCCGAGACGCTATACAGAACTGAACTCCTCGCTCGACTCGAGCTTATATATTATATACCTCGCGAGCGAGTCACGGGATTCTCTCGGGCCGATGGAAGGCTTCGTGGCGCGGCGTGCCTGCGCCTATACACACGCCTTCCTACTTTTTTTCACTCTTTCTCTCCCCCCTTTTTACCCCCGCGCGTTTTCTCGCCGTCTACGCGATTTTTCGAGCGGGATGCGCGTGTTCTTTTCGCTTCTGCCGCCTCCCGCATTGTGCGGAGTTGTGTATACGCGCGCCGCGCGACTGGGAATCGATATTTACGACTGACCGGCGTATATACAATGCCATTCTCGCGCGATGAAAGAGCGAGAGAAGGAACAAAAAGAACAGAAAGAGGCCACAGCAGCAGCGCTGCAGGGACGTGTAGTATAACGCTCTTTTAATTGTCGCGTGACGATAATTCTTCGGAGTTGCGGGCGCTGGAGCAAGTTTATGCTCGCGCGCTCGTTTTTTCTTTAATTTTTTAAGACCTGTAGCTGTCACTATTAGCACCGCGGCTGTGGCTCGGAAGTTCGCTAGACGAACGTCGATGAGAAATCGATGCGGACCGAGGTGAATCGTCGAAGCTCGCGCGGATACGTACACTGTGCGCGTGATAAATATTGCACGGAGTAGAAGATGAAAGAGTGTTACTTCGCGGGGTATAATAAAATCATTATATGCTTGTTTATTCATCAGTCGTCGCGTGGAGGTATTTTCTTAATTTTAAGCGTACGAAATACGCCTTTTCATCTTGTACGTGAATTTTGTACACATTTTCAGG
Organism: Gastracanthus pulcherrimus; assembly: GCA_949152435.1. Lineage (NCBI taxonomy): Eukaryota > Metazoa > Arthropoda > Insecta > Hymenoptera > Pteromalidae > Gastracanthus > Gastracanthus pulcherrimus. Next base: position 6,524,145 of record OX424573.1, read on the forward strand.
ATGTTAGGACCGTCGTAACCTTAAAAATACAAATTTCAGAAGTGTTTCTTTGCGTGTAAGAAATGTACAGCCCCGACGATAAAATACGTACCGAAACTTGACCCTAATTTTATTTATTTTGGGTCGTAAAAAAAAGGGAATTCCGAATGCTCATTAGGCGATACCTTTCTGAAAAAAAGTATCGTGGAGTCGAGGCACGTGTAGTCGGCGTTCGGTGTATAAAAATGCGATGGGAATATGCGATAGCATCGCCCCGCGTCGTGGAATTCCGTTTTGGGGAGATCGATTTTTTAAAGAAATATTGCTCTGTCTCCCGTATAGCACAGCGCGCTTCGGGAGAGAAAGAGAGACTTGCTCGGGGGGTCTCCGGGTTTATTAAGGGTGAATTTATGGAGGGGTGAAGCCTATACTGCGCAATGTGTTGTACGCGCGGGAAACGGAAAATGCGCCTTTATGGGAACGAATTAATTGAAACGAACAACGAGAAGAATTTATCCGGCAGGCTATTAACGTCAAGGTTTGGACAAACTACAAGTTTTACAAGTAGAGCAAAAACTCGATGAGCTTTTTTATTATGATGATGAAAGTTTATGATTTCTCGTGAATTAATTGAATATTTTCGTCAAGCGCTCCCTGTTCAATTTAATTTTTCTTGTCGTGAGTAACTCGCGCAATTAATAATCGACCTGGAATTCAAGTTATTTGCAACTCGTGTACGGTAATCGCGTTATTAAACAGTCATATAACATTACAAATTTTCATAACTCCACATTACCCTGCAACTTTTTATCCCCGCTCAACAAACATACATTCCTTTGATAAATCTGTCATAATCGTAAATGATAGCTTTCAATGCTTCGCAAATAAGGTAAAAAGAAGAGACACTCGAAAAAAAAAGTGCAGCGCACACATGCAAACACTGAAAAAGAAAAGAAGAAAAAGAAAGGAAAAGGAAGACAGCGGCACGAGGGAACAACATTTTCTGCGGATTTTAATTAAGTAGAAAGCCCGCGCGCGTATATATAAAAGTGGAAGTTTTATTGCGGCGTGCGGTGTAAATACACGTACGCTCGCGCGAGCGGGCATAATTTACGGGATGAAACTGTTTTTGAAAAACGACCCCGAGACCGCCTCTGCATACGTCCCTGTGTGTGTGTGTGTACGCGAGCGCGCACTCTTGTTGAATAACCGTCGACAAATCTTCCTCTCTCATCTTCAATCGAAATCGGCGCGCCGCGGCGCATATACACACTACTCGTCACGAGCGCTCGCGCGGGGAAAAAATTCGCGGACCGGATTTTCGAGTTCACCTGACGAGTATACACGGCGTGTATCCCTATATATACATATATAAGTGTGCACCTTCTCGCTCTCTCGTGCGCGCAAGAGGATTACCCGAGCGCGCACACTTTCGATAAGTCGCGACTCCTTTCGAGCGTGAATCAGCTTTACTCTTTCGCGAGACGCTTCCTTTTGTTCATTTTGACGATTCTCTTTTTTGGGTCCTGCCGCGCTGGAGGGGGCGAGAGGATTATATCGCGGCAGCGCGGGAGAGCAAGAGCGAGAGAGAAAGAGAGAGAGAGAGGACGAAATCGAAGGAATAAAAATGTCGGCTGATATCGCTGTGAACGCGCCAGTGCTCCGTGCAGTCGAGCCAGAGGAAAACGGTTTAAAAGCATACGTTTACTGTTAGATAAAGCGGATATTGCGCGCGCGAATAAAAGTTTCGTGCCGCACTGACGCTGCGGCCGACTGCTGCTGCTGTCGGCCGCCGGAGTGTATCTTTATTTGCAGGATGTATGAAAAGTAATAACAGCGTTTTAACGGACAATGGATGTATAATAATAAATAATGCTTATGCTTAAAACGTGTGTTTTTTTTACGAACTTGTTTCTGCAATTTATTTTTGCACTTAACGCGTGCGAGCTTCGTATAAATCACACTTCACATTTTTTTTAACACTTACAATGCGGTTTGACCCGTATACGTGTTCATGCATGTTGTCCTGCGTTGTATATAAATATCAAATTAAAATATTTCTTATGAATATTATTATTTTTCTGTATGTTTATTTATCAAGAAAATCGTGTCATTTAAAGAGTAGAATTAATAGTAAAAAAATAAAGTAGGTATTTGAAATAAAAATGAAAAAAATATGATGTAACAGTATATACCAAGCGAATAGAAAAAACGATTCTTTGTAGTAAAGTAAGTATTAAAATATTGCAAATTACTTATAACAAATTCTTTAATATTATGAAATAAAAGGTTTAATATATCTTGAAATACTGTTTGAAATGTATACCTAACATGTAGATTGACTCCGACTGCGGGACCGAAAAGTGACGTGTACCATAAATACTTTTATATTAAATCATTTATTTAAACTCACAGGAAGCATACATAAGTAAAAAGAAAATTACTTTTTGTATATTTTCAAGTGAAAAAGTTTTATTTTTTTACTCATTTTTCAAACTTAATGTATATTTAAGGAATTATCGCGAGATCATTATTAATTAATTAATTTTATTTGGACAACGTTATCAATAAACGAGCACATGTTATCTTAATTTACAACACTTTTCGTCACCAAAATTGATTAACAGATTTTTAAACTCCCATACAAAAACAAAGTGTGTGAATAAGAACCTTATATGTAAATTATTGGAATGTATGTAAGATGTTTATACGAACATTCGTTAATTAAAAAATTACTCTAACGTCTAACTTTGATAAATTTTAAATGATTGCTTCTGACAGCAAGATGTAGGCGGAATTGTTCTAATTTATATGAATATGTTGACAACGTTTCGGGTGTCTCTTACACCCTTTTTCAGGTCAAAGAAGAATTAATTCTATAATAAGCTTAAATCTAAGTAACTTATCTAGACTGCTCGCTACATCCCACACAACGCGGTTGAAAATTCCGTTGGACGTATTCAGCCATTGAGGATCGGTGAACAATCAGGTTAATTTTTTCCCTCTCACAAGTAGGCACTAACAGTTTATAAAATAGCATGCTTTTATATTACACTTAATCACTATTGCTTAAAAATATTAGTACATTTCCAAGCCATATTCCTTAAAATCCGTATACTTAATAATTTTGTATAACACTCTATTTACCTACTTGTATTCAAATTAACAGTAACGACATAATCAAATATAGAGTTAAACTAATATCATTTCTCAGCATCTAATACCATGTTCTTAAGCAGTAGTGAATAAGTGTAAAGCATGCTATTTTATAAAGTGTTAGTGCCTAAATCTGATACTGAAGTTGGAACCCGAGACCGATAATTTTGTACAAGTTTCTGATTTTTTAATCAAAATCGAAAATACTTGACATCCTGACAATTTGGAGTAACGTCCTTTACCTAGTCAATTAATACGATAGTCTGGCTTTACTACTTTTTTTTTAATTAACACAAAGCCCTAGTACTTAGTAAAATAAAACGGACAAAAATTGTTCTACTTTTTAACAATCGACCTTATAATATATTATCTATCCTAAAAATCTCAATCCATTGCATCATAGTAGTTTGCTCAGAGAATAGCACCGACTGTTCATGAGTTTTTAATTAGGTATTTAATTTTCTTGAGATTAAGTGCCTGCTTTATTTATCTTTTTTGAATGTCTGATATATCAAAGTCTTAAAAACAAAATATAAGCAATTGTAGATTTTTATCTAAATATAAATTATTACAAATTTTATGGTTAAAATTATACAGACTTTTTTATGAAAAAAATTAATTTTCTCCGTATCTTTTTAAAATATTGGGATAGCACAATAGGTACATTCGGGATACCCTATAAGGTGTTTCGGTATTTATAAAAACTAAAATAATTTTCGTTTAATGAATCAAATAAATAAATAAGCAATGATTAGTATTTTTATATATTACTTCCTCATATAAGAGGTATTAAACTGTGTTGATGATTAACATTAATAAATTTTATTTATATTTATTTTTAGATAAATTATAAATATAAACCGTAAATATCATTTCTTTTATATAATATTTATGGCATTAATCACCAGTTCCCTTAAAAAACGTTCAAACCAAGTAAAAAGGCAAACATCAATGTTTTAATCGCTTACGAACCTACACTCGGTCAAACCATCGTCAAGCACCTTCGCGCTCCATCGGGGAAAAAAGATCCTTCAACTCACCTGGAACAAAAAAAGAAAAAAGCACACGTTACTTCAGCTGTCACTCGCAATCCTCGTGTAAAATAGAAAAGATCGCCCCCTCCCCGGAAAAAGCGTCGATCTCGCGAGCACAATGCGCCTATCGCTCGACGCGCGCGTGGCGCGCGAGTGCATAAAACATTCATAATATATAAGAGCGATCGGAACCCTCGACGAACGGACGGACGGTACACTGCTCGATATAAACATACGCAGTCGGTGGTGCGCGCAATTTTTGCAGCTCGTGCATCATCCCAACAGCAGCAGAAGCAGCGGCAGCGTATTATCGAAGTGTACACATAAGTACTTGCACGTACATCTGCGTGCACTGTGTACGCTGAGTACACGCATCAGATCTCTCTATCTCTCTCTCTCCTCGTTAAGCAGCGCGCTTTTCAAACAAGGGCCTAGCTGTCCGGTCGAGCGGCCGGTCGCGCGAACAAAGGAGCCATATTAGCATCGCAAAATAATGCACTCTCCACCCTTTCGTCTCTGTATATGTACGTGCGTGCTCTCGTGCGTGCGTGAGACGAGTGTATATATAAAAAACGAATCCGTCCATATAATGCGGCTTATTGATTTAAAACGGTACGTATAACGAGAGAGAGAGAGATGCGTTTGCGTTTGTAAACGCGCCGAGCCATGACAGCGCGCTAAATTCTCGCTCTCTCGCGCCTTTTTGTCATGCAAATGCGCATATAAGAGAGCGGGAGCAGATTCAGCGACGCCCCGCTCCTTATAATTTTTACCCCCTGCGCGACTATCTCGTTCTCCTCCTACTCTCGCTCCTTCTTTATTGAACTACCTGCGCTGCTGCAGTATTAATAAAAATGAGCCTGCGCAAGCTACAGAGAGAGAGAGAGAAAAAGAGAAAGAGAGAGAGAGAGCAAGGTCGCAGCCACCGCCGCCGAGCTTTAAACTCATTTTCTCCCCCAATTTCGTTAGCGCGAGCTTAAGTGATGCTCTATGGGCCCGAAATTGCCCCGGAGTTTCGCGTCTTTGTAGCGCGCGCCCCACTCGCGCGTCTATATACAGAGAAGAGCGAAGCGTCGGAGGAGCTCGGAGGCACAGAAGAGAGAGAGAGAGAGAGAGAGAGAAGCATCTCGCTTTATACAGTGTCGTCGTCGTCGTGGCAGCCAAGGAGGAAAATCTAATCACATCGGGGGTTTAAGTCCCTGGCAGTTACGTCCTTCCGGCCTTAAGCCTCTCGCTCGCCTTCTCTCTCTCTCTCTCTCTCTCTCTCTCTCTCTCTCTCTCTCTCTCTCTCTCTTCGCGCGCTGTAATTTACTGCCGCGGCCCGCGGCGCGACCGCGCGTGGGTCGGCAAAAAAAGCCGGAGAACAAGAGCGGTGCGAGGAGGTGAAGAGAACGAGAGAGAGAGAGAGAGAGAGCGAGGAATTTGTACGGTGCAGGGCAGGGACGACGTTTCAGCTTGCGTTTGGAGGATCTACCTTGCACGCTCTGTTCGCTGAGCTCTCGGTGGATTTTCTTTTACGCGTGTAGTTCGAGGCTCCGTGGGGGTGAAAAAATTAGTACTTAGACAGGAGTGACGGTTAAGGAAGATTCCTCGGTTGGTTTGTCCGGTTTTGCGAGTTCAAATGAGCTTGTGACTTTTTTTCTTTGAGGAGTTGTGTATCGTGTGAAAATTGATTAGTACACTACCAAAAGAAAATCTTATTTTAAGATTGACCGATCTTAAATTTGTTGCATCTTAAAATTTCAAATGCTTGAAAAACATAAAAATAATATTAATATTATTTTAATAATAATATTAATTATTTTAATATTAATTATTAATTATTTTTATTTTAATATTAATATTAATATTATCTTTATGTTGCAAGCATTTGAAATTTTAAGATGCAACAAATTTAAGATCGGTCAATCTTAAAATAAGATTTTCTTTTTGTAGTGTATATGTAGATGCGATGTTTTCATTAGCGAAAAGTGTTTACAAGTAATCTGTTTGTGATCATTTTTACTTTGATTTACATAAAATTTAGTAAGATTGAAAATCGATTAGAGGAAGCTTATCGTAAACCAGTTTGTAAAGTAATATTCGCAATATGATATTTTATAATAAATTAATTATTTAGCTACAACCGTGGTAATTCGACTGGTATGCTTTTTTCAGCAAAAGAATGTGTACAAGTCGTCTTTTTGGCGGAACATGTTATCTCAAATAAACAGAAGATAACATATTGTTCCACGAAAACAACGAAGCGATCTTTGCTAAGCCTCTAGGACATAAAATCGTATATAAAATTGATAAAAGATAGCTTATCATTTCATTTTGAAAATAAATAATAGCTAAATATTTTTTATTTTAACATAATAAATTTGTATCTATAGGAAAGGGTGGGTATGTACTTTGGAATATTAGAGGATTTCATATATAAAATCGTTATTTATTCACCTAATTTAAATTAATAATTTTCTTCAAATAGGCTTAGAAACTAAGAAGTAGTATAGTAAAACTTACTTATAAGAATGAGCAATTACAAGAATTACAATAAGAACGTATAGAACAGGCATACGTATTACCCTACTTTGAACATGTTTTATCGTCAGTTCTTAGAAGCTTTTAAAGAAAATAGTTGAGTTTAGAATCATTATAATAATTTCTTGAATAATATATAAGCACCAGTAAATATGCATTTATTGATTATCTTGCTATCGCACCGGTTAACACTATTAGCGCAGCGCAGTCTCTATTTGAATAACTCGAATGGCTCTCGTACATAATGCAGTTCAAACGTCCAAACGGTCGCTGTTACACCCATACCCACTCGAAAAGTATTATCGAAACCGTTCCAAAGTGGGAGCTGTTTCGAAGTGGGCGACACTCCCTTACAGTATACTCCTGCACGTGGCACGTGCTCCCGAGCAATGCATTATATACGACAAAAAGCCAGTGCATTTCCAGCGGCAGCAGCGTGTAATTTGATTCGTATCGGGTAGTCATGTTTACTGCTACAACATTACGTCGCGCTCGCGCAAAAAGTACACACCAAAACTTAACCGATATTGATTTTCATTAAAAGTCTTCAAGAGCAACAGCAGCAGCAGCGGCAGCAGCCATAATAAACTCGCGAAACATTCTCAAAGCAGAAAAAAAAGGAAAACAAGAAAAGCCCAAGCCCCCTTCAGCGCGCGCTATAAAAAATCATAAAAGCATCGCTCGGAATTCTCGCTCGCATAAATCAGGCATTTCGCGTGCAAAATTAGCCCGATCCTTATCAGGGCCGCACGAGCTTCGAGCCCAGGAAGTACGAGCGTGCTCGCGCCAAAAGCCCGTATATAAAATATCCGCCAAGTTAAGTAAGACGCTCGGGAGAGAGCGCGCGAGCGCAGTATATCTCGCGATACCGCGCGGCCCCCGCATAGGTATCGTGTGTATAAACTTTTGCGCGGAAAAAAAACCGCCGAGCTCTCCACAAATCATCCGCGAGAGCGAGCAGCGGCGGCCTGTGTAGCCCTCGTTTTCCTCTTTGCGAGTCCGCCCGCGCGCAGAGAAGAGGAGGATGCACAATTCAAGCCATTGACGTCTTACAAGCGCGTAACGCACTTCCTGCGGCGCGGCGCGGTTTTTTCTTTTACGAGGCCGCGAGCAATTACGGAGATTTTAAGCTTTCGATGGGGCCATTTTTGCCGCTCGTTATAATCCGCGAGCGCGAGCGCACGAGCCGTAAGTGTATGTTTACGAGCGGAATTTCCGTAATTTATGTACCTTCGACGCGCGCGCGCGCGCGGTGCAAGCTGCTGAGTGGGGAAGGGAGAGAGTTGGAGGGAACTCGCACCGCGCGTGCCCATTTTATTAGCCAAGTTTTAACGATAAGCTAATAATAATTAGGAACGTTAAGGGGTAGCACATTGCGATGTCGATTATTAAGTGAGATGTACGTGGAGAAGCGAGTCGAGGAATGATGATATGGTTACGTTGAGTTGCGCATTGTTGTTGCATGCTTTGGAACTAAGAGTCGGCGGGAATGAGTGAATAAGTTGCTTCATCCGCCTGTTCTCGCAGAGATTCACAAATTTACCAAGACTTATGGTAATGCTCACGCAATCAACATTTATGTATCATTCTCAAACATTAACTTTATTCTTAGTATACATTTATTCTACCGCAATCTCTAGAATAAAAATTTATGTTCTAATATACACAGAATATTTCTTCTCGTCTCCGCCTCTGCGATAATATACTCGAATTTATTTATTATATAACAATTTTAAATGTTTAATAAACAATTAATTAATATAAGCTTATATTAATTAATAGTGTATCTAGATCAGTTTTATTCAATTTATTCTACCACAATCATTAGATTACAGAAATAATAAAAAATAACAAGTTTATTTGACAATGCTTTCATACAAAAATATGTTTTATTAATGATTATGTGTTGATAGCTCTATTAAACTGATGAATAAATAAGTTAACCGTTCTTATTGCAACAAGCAATATATCATACGTTTTTTTTCCGACTGAATAATTCCTGTAATTTCAGAATTCGGCGCAGCACGTAATGCGATCGGAGATTTAATACGTCGTTCGAGTCTTTTTACGAGACCCAATTACGGAACCGTTAAGTTTCGATAGTCATTTTTGCTGGTCGTTACTTTCTTTAAATCTATGTTTATGGTTAGAACTTTTAGAATTCATGTGAATTAATGAAATGCTCGCTTTAATGGGAAATTTAACGTTAACTAATTAACTTTGAAAATATATTATGTACTATTATCATCACAACTAATTTATAGTAACAATGTATGCTTCTCAATGAAAATAACACTTTTTTATTAAGGCATCAACATGTTAAATGAACAATAAGTTACACGTTACAAACACTTGTGCAAACGTTGTCTATAATTCACAATCAACAATCAACGGCTGCATATTTATATAAGTATAATTTAATTCGTAAATAAATATTTATGTCGCAAATATCCAACACACTTTCAATATCTACAGCCACACTCGTTCCCGTAAACAAACGTTATACAGCTACAATTTTAAAAATACACTCTCCACGCACTCCCTATCGCACCGGAGAAGAGGCTCGAACATTTTTTTCCCTTGACACACGCACGTCGCTATTATGTCAGAAGTGATTCGTAGTTATCCATCAAACGGCAGCGCGGCGAGAAAAAAAAATGTTTTTTTCCCTCGTTTTTCGGCGTATTATCGTAGAGACCTAAAATAATATTGCCCCCTGGGCCAAAGGAAAACAAACGGCGCGCGGAGAGTCGCACGGGAGTCGAGACGTATGGTGCGAGCGAGATGTCAACGGAAACGTGTGTAAGTAACGACTTGCACCTTTCACCGAACTTCTTCGCGCGCGAGGCCAAGCGCAACTTAAAGTCATCCACCGGCGATTAAAATAACAATGCCGGATAAGATGGATTTTGTAAAATCAAATTGCGTAATCGGCTTTGGAATAGGCTTCAGATTGATGCCAAATTTCGAGTGACTGCTCTTTTGTTCGATATTTCTATAGACAAATATATATGTCGGACTATTGCAAGCGTAAAATAAAAATACTGACACATTTTTTTACAAAACGTTAATTAAACTTATATTTTCGATTATATTTTACTCGTGAAATGTTAGTTTAATTAAAATTTCCAATATTTTCAATACTTTCAACGAAACAGATTTTCAATATTTTCAATATATTAACTTTTCAATATTTTCAATCATATCGTACAATTTTTAACGATGATGCCAACATAGCCTGAATTTTTTTCTAAAGAAAACACAATATTGAAAAACAGCGAGATAAAAAACTCTGCGCGAGCTCAGTTGAAACAATTACACGTTACGACGTTACACCTATCAATTAAATTAAATTAGTAAACATAGCGCGCGCCAGTTCATTAAAAACAACTTGACTCGGCACTCTCGACACTTCTTCCTCCAGCCAATCGTAAAAAAGCCTCCCCGCGTCGTTAAAGCCCCTGCGCGCGCGCGAAAGCTCGTATAAGCTCCTGCCTGGTGCTCTCGCATATAAACGCGGCTCGCGCGCGCTAGTAAAAATCTTATAAAATCATAAAAGTGCATTTGTCCGCGCCATAAGGCAGTGGCGGCGGGCGTATAACTACGCAAGAGAGCCGCCGCTGGAGAGGCAATGAAGATCTCTTTAACGAGTAAACGAGCCTCGCCAAGAGAGAGAAAACGAGCCGTATAATGGTCGGCGCAAAACCGATAGCCGATACGTCGTTGTTCTCGTTATCGTAATTTTCGTGTCGCCGGGCCGGGCCGCGCATATACCGCGAAAATCACGGATAATATCCAATCAGCGCCCACGCGCTCCGGCCTGCCCGCAGAGATTCTTCGCCGAGAGAGGGAGAGAGGGCCCACATATATAGAGGAAAAGGAAGAGAGAGGAGCGTACGTGCAGAAACCCGCCTACCACGTTATTTACTCGACCGGCATATTGCAATCTACCCTCGCGCTCGCTCTCATGCATTCTCTATCACTTTGCCCCCCCCCCTTCCTCCTTCCTCTGGCTGCAGTGCCTTTCGTTTTCCCTCTTTCGCTCGCTGAGCTTCAATGAAAAGATATTTTTCTCTTAGTACAGCGGTTTTTTACAATGAAAGAGGAGGAGGAGAAGGCCAGCCAGCGCGAGAAGGAATTTTTCCGGATAGATACGATGTCGGATATATTATATAGGTTTTGTTCGCGGGAGAGAACTGCGGGGATTCTTGAGGGGATGCGGAATTTGTGCGTCGGGAGAAGTCGGAAATAGCGTCGTTCAATTTCAAAGTGGCTGCCCGGCGAAATTGCTAGAATGTCTACTTGTAATTTTGGTCTAAACTGGGGCTTGCGTGGTGGGATGTCTATTTGTCGTAATATCAAGTTACCCCAAGATTTTCAAACATTTTTAGCCTTTATATTTTAAATTATTCACGTAGTGCGGTATATTTTTTAGTGGAAATAAGGTGCACGTAAAATAGTCTTTTCGCATATCAGGAACTCCGCCCAAGAAAATTATTTTGGATAAAAATAGTACCGGTGCATGTGCTTTAAAAACAAATATTAAAGTATAAATATATATTTATTAATAATTATATTATTATATAAATTTTTAAGCATTAGCTTACAAAGAATACAAACAAATTTTGTGTAAATTGTATCGTCCAAAATAGACATAAAAACTGTTTTGTTTCCAAATTCTGAACTTCGACAAAACCTTTCAACAATATTAGTATAGAATAAACTATATTGGTTGAAATGTAAGAAAATAATATTTATTTATTTATTTATCATTTAAACGGACTAAAAGCCCTTTACAAAAAGTTTACAAAAGAACGGTGGCGAAAACAGTACCAGACTACAACTAAAGTTGTTAAACGTAAGTACTTAAAAGTATACATAAATATAATACTGATAAGAATTAACGAGAGAGTTTACACGGTCGAATCACTGAAACTGTTAACTAGCGATCTAACGCCTGACTCAAAAACATCCAACGATATTTCATCTCTTATGCCAACAGGAATAGAGTTCCACCTGCGTTTAACTCTATATATTTAATATTATTGATATTAAAGTTAAAGCATTAAAAATCGTAAAATTCACCTGTGATATAGCCAGTGGAAGCTGAATTTCTAAAGCATAGTTGACCTTAATTCATTAATTTATTTAACCCTCGTCTCTTGCGGATTACGCTTGTAGTAACTCTTTTCTACGATAATAAAATAAATTTCTCTTATACTATTTTACCGACATCTTTGTCACACTGCTTTTATGTGTCTACGTCGCGAAGCTTTCTCTCTTCCTTTCAATAAAACGAATTTCTCGGCCGTTATTTACCTCTGCTTCATTACCTCCTTTCTCCGATCGTCTTTATATCTCTTATTGCATTGTCTTTATACTCTTCGTCTAGCAATAAATATATTTGCTTTACTTTAATCACGCATTCAATGTATTTGTTTCTCCAATATATCATGTTCTTTGTAAAATACATCAGATACTTTAGCTTATTTTTTCATAAAACACTTTTTAATATATCACTTTATAAATGTCTTTCTGCGTCAGAAAAGTTTCGGAGATAAAGGCAAAGAAGAGCAATAAATCAAAAGCGTTTCAGTGAACCATTAGCATGGGCTAAAATAGCCCGGTTCCAGAGAGTTAATAAAGTTTTCCCCCTTTCCGGCTGCTGCTGCTGCTTCTGCTGCTGCTACTCCTAAATCCCATCTTATTAAAAACGTGCTCTCGTGAAATTATTTTCGGTTTGCCATAAATGTCACGTCACTTTTTGAGACACAGGAAAAAAGTTTATAGGATTCCCGTAATACCTGGCTTTATCGCTGCTTTAAAAGAATACCATATTTCTCGGGATATGTATTCCTATAAGACTCTTATACCGACTACGAAGCGCTCGCAAGAACTGCTCCTAAACGAGTAATTCCACTGGTCATTCTCTCTTACCGTAAGCCTGTCTTGTACAAAAAGAAAATATTCCACTTATTCAAGGCTCCTTATCGAAATCAATTATCTTCGAGGAATTCCACGATAGCAATGAACGTCGGAAAAATTCTCAACAGCGGACTGACACATAATGAGACGATTTTCCCAGAACTGTCATCTCTCCGACTTCGCCATAATACATCTCCCTCCATCTCTCTTTTCTCTCTACCTCTATCTCAAAGCTCTATGCGCGCTTATATACATTGTCTCCAGGTCTACTCACATATATATAATATGCATTCCACGAGCGCATAATGCAATACGATCCACGGGCTACGTGCATACGTACGTAGACGCGCAGCGCAGCACAATAGCTATATCGGGGCTGCCGCCTGCCTGCCAGTGTCTCGTTCGAGCGCGGTCGCTAATCATCGAAAAGCGATATATCCATATACAAACCCATTGCGAAAGAGAAACTCAAAGTGCGCAGACGAGGGGGCGAGAAAAACACACAGAGAAGAAAAGGATCTGCGCAGGTGGGGTGTTGAGCGGGAAAAAAAGGCCCGCCCACTCGGCCCCACTAATTGGGCATTGTCCGCCTCGCGCTCGGCTGTTTGCGCAGCGCTGTCTCTGCGTATGCGCGTGTTATGTACCTTATATACTCTCACTGCATAACAGTCGCGGATTATCATTGTTAGTCAGCCCCGCGCGCCTGATCCAGGCAGGCATCGAATCATCTTTTGCGTATGTGTGTCTATATACCTGGATGTATGCGCGTGTGCATACGTGCGTGAGGGAGTGTGTAAACGTGAGCATTGTGCGACGAGGATGAGGAGGAGAGAGAGAGAGACATGTGCGCGAGGTTATACGGCGTTTATATGGGTCGGAGCGCGGGATGAATTCGAATTCGAATTGCTGTGCAATTTCGCGTGTAGTTGGATTACTCGAATTAGCGGCTGCGAGGGAAAGGGAGAGAGCGAGAGAGAGAGAGAGAGAGAGAGAGAGAGAGAGTTTAGGCGTGCGCGACGATGTACTTTGTGTGCCTGGGAATTTCGCATTGAATGGCTTTCGCAGCGCTAGTGTGTATTTCGAATGATCCTTGACGGAATTATAGCTAGACTGTGCTGCGTTCGTTTTTTGCTACGTGTGATGCGAACAATATTATAATGATATTATTATTGTTGCGTATTTGATTGCTTTAATGAAGTATTTAGTGTTAATTTCAAAGATTAGACAATCATTTAAGAAGAATGTTTGCCGCAAAGATTTTTATATGTTTTAACATATTGAAACAAGACTTTTACACAGTATTTCAATATACAGTCGAACCTCCCGACACTGTGACTCACGGCACTGTGAAACTCCCGGCACCGCGAATGCGGAAAATCTCGGCACTGTCACCGTTCCAGGGTCGGCTCTATACATGTGCGGGGCCCACCACTCTAACTTTACGAAAAAAAAATTTGTGTACAACCTTATTTACATTTAAACTTAATTTACTTTAAAAAGTAGTCAAATTTTATTAAAACATAATTTAACATATTTCTAAATTGTATTTATACCATTATATTTACGTACACAGAGAGAATTTTCTAATAAATAACTATAAAGCTGGGACACTCCTACTTTCTGGCACTTTTTACTGATATTTTACTATAAAAATTACCTCATTGACTACAAATTTTACTGCACAGACTATAAATTTTACCGCACTGAATGGTAAAATTTGCCTGATTTGAGAAAAAGAAGACAGCTGATAAAGAAAACAACTGAGCGTGTACACATTTTAGGTTAACTCAAATATAAATGTGCATAATGTACTTATTTAAGTATAAATGATACTGCAAGTTATTTAAGTATTAATGATACTACAACAATTGGAAGAAAATCCAGATTTTTAAAAAATATTTCGTACAAATTTTACCACAAATTTTAGTTTTCTCTAAGATTTATACAGGGAACTTTTACTCTACGGCAGGCAAATTTTACCCTTCAGTACGGTAAAATTTATCGTAAATATCAATAAAAACTGCCGGAAAGTTAGAGTGTCCCAGCTTTATAGTCATTCACGGTCATTTTTACTGCGAATTTCGTCATAATTTTTATTAGAAAATTCTCTCCGTATACATAAATTAAAATCAATTGATATATTTATATAATTTATTGATGAGTTAGTAATTTTTTTTATTACTATGTTAATTTATTATTTAATCACATCTGTGCCAGCTAGTCCGTAGTTTCGCAGTGCCGGGAGGTTTGAATGTATATAGATAAATATTAAGGAATTGATCTCATTTGATCAGCCAAATATGGAAGGAAATCTGCAAGTCTCAAAATACTCCTGCCAATAAAAAATTGGACAATCAACCACTTGAAACTGTGTTCATGACTTAGGGGCCGTTCAAAAATCTCGTGACACATCGAGGGGGGGAGTCAGCTTTTTGTCACGGAACGTTATGCTTAAGAGAAAGAGGGGGAGGGGGTCCCTAGCCGCGACACGAGACTCTTGATTTTAATACACATGTAATGATGAGTTTTCCAAATTCATTACTGCTTCTCACTATATATTATACATTTATTCCCTTCTAAAAGGTTTCGTATTCTGGACTTTTATCCATAAATGAACATATATGTTTTTGGAATTAGTTACTGATACTCACTATTATACAATATTCATTCTCTTTAAAAGATTTTGCACTTTATTAGACTTTTATTTATAAATGTACATCAAATCTTTCATCGGAAGACTTAATAAATTCTTCGCATTTCGTATTGCATTTATTGTTATATGTATAGAAGTAGTAAAACAGTGTACTACAGTTAATGAATTCATTAAAAAATGCAGGAACGAACTGACAGCGCTTAATATATAAAATTAAAAAATTCATAAGTATAAAAAATATCGTTTTTTTTCATTTTATCAGTTACTCATTTGTATTTTTAGTGCAGATAAACGTTGCGTCACGAGACAAGCGGGGTCTGGCTCACGAAGGGGTGGGAGGGAGTCAAAATCTCGAAAATTTGCATCACCAGATTTGTGAACAGCCCCTTATTACGACATAATAACAAAATTCGTTTAGCCTAGTCATAAGTCAGTTTTTTAGCTATCATTCCAAATTTCTTTTTAAATAAATAAAGATTGTAAATAAGCCTAATAAATATAAATAAGTTTCTATATCGTATAAACGATAACTTAAAAGAACTTTTTTAACCAGAATAAGCAATTATTTTTATTGCGTCATAATGAGTCTTAGAATATTAGAGACCATTTCATTGACACATTGAGAGAAAGGATTACTTATCATTATAAAGGAATTATATAATCAGAATTTTTCTACTTGTAGTATTTAGAATTAACGAAAAAATAATTTGATGATAAAACAAGAATTTTTATCAGATACTCAAATTATAAAATGTTGTTAAAATTACACCGAATTCAAAGTCGTACCTCTTTATAGTTAATAATTCATCAATATAATTAGGAATCATATTTAATAATGTAAATTTAATTTATTCAACACCGCATTTAATAAATATATTTTATTTTGCATCTATAAATATGATTAAGAAATTGGCAAATATCAGCCTCATCTCCCCGGCGCACATTTAAAATTAAAGCGATAATACATCAGGCTGATCCTCGCGGTGTCACTGCACTCCGACACGAATAATTTCCGAATAGCTCGAACGCCAGGAAGTCTCGAAAGTATTGGAATAGCAGGGGTCGGGACTTATTGGCATCCTTCGGTCTGTCGGTCGCTCGGTCTCGCGGATTTCATTGAACCCCGCGCGAGGGAATTTGACAGAGTCGTGGAATCGCGCGCGCGCTCTGCGCTGTCTTATTGACGGGCCGACATGACACCTCGAGCCGCGCCTCTGGCGGCCGCATGGTCGCAAAGAACCAGGGAATTCCGCGTTTGATTTTCATTTGACGCTGACGTATGGATTTATTTTCTCGCGCTGTAGATAGTGAGTGTCTGTATGTGTGTGTGTGTGTGTGTGTTTCCGTGAGTTAGTATACTCTCCTTGACGGCGAGTGATTCTTCTGAGGAATTGGATGGCTTTGACCTACATTTAGCGAAAGAAAAAAGAATATTACGTACCTTTTCTCTTTATCGCGGATAATTCAATATGTCTGATTGGTTGGGGGAAAGAGTTGCGCGTTCTATCTTTACGAGGCTCTATCATTCCACTGAGTAATGAGAATATGAGATGGTAGAAATTAAGTATTGGATCGTTATACGTCATTGGCTAGGTTATATTCCTAGTTAGTTATTCGAATTGAAACTTTAACTTGGACAGGTCGTTATTTTTGTTTTTAATCGATATTGGAATAACTGATCATTCAGAGATTAAATAATTTAATGTATATTGAATTTGATTCTTTTTATTTCAGATGATCAATATCTAAGCAATGTTCATCCCAAGAGACCTTTTGTTTTAGATGACGCCTGAATCATATTTTATGAATTTATTTATATATTTTTCGTTGAAAATGTAATATTGATCTTAATAAAATATCCTTCTTTTCAATATGGGATTTTTTTTGTAATAGTCTATCTTCAAAGTTTTATAAAAGAGCATGACCCTCTAATAAATTATTTATTTATCACTATTAAACAAGTGCTTCTGCTCAGTAAATTAACAAATTAATGTCGCCAAGCGCCGCAGAGTCAGCCATATCAAATTAACAAGAAGACTCCCGTATAACGTTATGGTAGGTGCGAACGATATCGGGGCAAGAGCGCGCGCGGGCAACCGGATGCGACGCTAACACGACTGCCTATAGAGCCGACGGAGAAAAGAGGGAGGGGAATACTTAGAGGCGAAAAAGCGGTGGCGGGCCGCAGAGAGCACCTAGCCCACAATCATAAATCACCATCCCCGCTTTTCTATTTCAGTATTTGTAAAACATTAATGCAAGCGGTGGCAAGTGGCCCGCGGTACACCGCGCACCGCCTCTCTCTCTCTCTTGGCTTCTGGTTTTCTCTCCCATGCAGCTATTCGGTCGGCGCGTGTAGCACTGTATCCTTGTCCCCCTACGCTCGCTCACTCTTGTTTTCTACCTTTAGATACATTTTCTCATCACATTTGCTTCCCGGCGCGGCCTTCCCTCTTACATATACACGCTGAATAAGAAATTCCCTGTTGCTTTGCATTTTTCTTTGTAGGAACGCAGCTCGAGATACCGAACCAAGCATTTCGCACTGAGAAACGCTGAAATGCAAAACATACGCGGAAAACACGAAAAAATTGTACGAGTCTTTTTTTTCGATGTAGTATATTGACTTGCTGTAATAGGAATTTCGAATTGATAGAATATTCAGTGGAATGTATTAGCGAAAGTTTCGACATATCCAATTTCTTAATATTTGCGAGTAACTTATTAAATGAGAAATGCGAAAATACGATAGGTGGACTTTATTATGTAATATAATCAAAAACAAATAATAGCATTGATCTCACGTGATTTCCTCGAAATTATAGGTTAATGCACAATATACACGGGATATAAAAAACACCTCCTTAACGTATTATTACACCGACATCGCAGCGTAAAAAAGGAACTTAACAAGATAGCTACAGCACGCCGCCGAGCATTGCGCAACCCAATAAAACCGTGCATTGAAAAGCCATTTTTTCCATCGGACTCTCATAATACTCTCTCACTTGAGTCCCGTCCATTCCAACGCAGAAGCGCAGCAAAAAAAAGGATAAAAAAAAAGAAGAAACTGAAGTATTTTCTTTCACTTTTCAGCCCCTCCCACGAGCAGCAAAGTCCTATAATACACTGCACACGCATGCGACGGCTTCTTTTTTCCCAAGCCTCTCAGCCAGATAACGCACGTCCGCCGCCACGTGCATCCCATTAAAGAGATCGTTTAAAGCAAGAGAGAGAGAGAGAGAAGCTCGGGAATATACACACACGCGCGCAAGGGAGGGGGAGAGGTATTTAAACCCCATAAAACGGCCTCTTACGTAAAACGACACACTTGCACAGCGCCGCAAGTAGATACAGAGAGGGAGAGAGCAAATTGCTCGCTGTACTGCAGAAATCTGGGCTCTAAACGCGCGCGTGTGTGTATATACAAACAATACGCTCAGCCGGTGCTTTTACAATCGATTCGTAAATCATCTCCGCAAGCGCGCGGCAAACACGCCTACAAACGCGCGTGCTTACGTCGAAGAGAATAGAGAAGCTTCGCTTTTTCCTTGAGCTTCGCGTCTCGAGAGCTTTCCGCGCGGGCGAAATTAATAATCGCGCGCTCGGATCTCCTTCGAGGCGTAATTGATGCTCGTCTTTGTAATGCGGTACTTAGCGTCTTGTGCGAGGGCGTAAATTAACGACACTGCGGACGCGCGCGCGCGTGCGTGCGTGCGTGCGTGTGTCTTTTATTTCTTTCTCTTTCGCTTGGGAGCTCATCGGTATGCATCGCGACGTATATTACACACGAGGAGCTTTCTTTACGACGCTGTGTATTTAAACTGCGCGAGAGCGATTCGAGTCTCGACGGATTCGCAATTAACGGCGCTCGCTGATCAAAGGGCGTAGCGACTGGGTTTTCTTTTCTTTTTTCGCGTAATGACTTTCACCGAACGAACTTGATTTTAGAATCTGTGGGTATTTTTGCCCGTGCGATTTTGCAATGCGAGCGGTTGCTCTACATTCGAATCGGATGAAAAAACGAGGGGGGGAGGGGCACTTTTTAATGAAGTTAATTAAGTTGCCTTATAGGATGATTTATCGAACGGGTTTCAATGGAGCTGCTGAATTCGCGCGCGTTACTCTCGCCGAATAGGCAACTATAGATCGGCTAATTACGCGCGCTTTTCACCGCCTGCGATTCGGCTTATGTATATGTTTCCGTAAATACACGCCGGAGTATAAATACAAAATAAACGCGGCGCTCGCGCTGCGGGCCATCGAACGTAAATTACACGGCACTTGCACGTTTAAAGGAAATTACAGCGCGGAGCGCAGGCGACAGACAAGTGCAGCGATGAATTTATAATCGAATTCGCTGACCAAAAACTATTTCGGTTTCCGATGGGAGAGAGAGAGAGAGAGAGAGACAACGGCATAACACGGGATAGCTCTTAAAACTTTAATTCTTCATTAAAGGCCAAATTGAATGGACGCTGCTGGGGGTTAAAGGTATTTAAACATCGAAACGGCTTTATTTGAACTGAGACGGGAGATACCGTTAAGCGCACGGGCGGGTGGTAACTTTCAAAGGCTCATTATATGGCGAAGTTGTGTTAGACGGGCGCAGCAAGGAATTAACCGTTCGCCCATGTATATCGAGAAGAATCTTGATTAAACGCAGAGCACCGTGTAGCATTGAATATGCGTTGTTGCAGGCGGGCGCATCGAAAAATCTCTCTGGATATAGAATAGAATCGCTCACGGCCAGAGAGAAAGAGAGAGAGAGAGAGAGAAAAGGAGGGAGGGGTTTAAAAGCGAATCCTTGTATTCGGGCCGGGAGAGTTTATAAGACTCGAGATTACTTAATTGAGGCTCCACTCCTACGCCCTTACAACTCTTGTACATGAAAAAACTACGATAAGATTGCGGAGGAAAAGGAGCACGAAGATTATCTTTAATAGTGCCTTTTATTAATGTTTGCATTTGAATTTTAATAAATCACTCGAGCGCCGGCATTCAGTTAATTCACAATCGTGTAATGTAAAACGCACACATCGAGACTTAAATTAATTAAGCGACTGAATTCAAAATTTATCGTACTTACTCGAAATGAAAAATTTCTGAAAATCAAATTATTGAAAAACTTTTGTAATTCGCTGCCGCATAAAGCGCAGCGTCAAAGTCCATTCCCATGAATCTCCTCCCTCAAGAATCGAGTATCAGTAATTCATGTATGCATTATTCATCGCGTCTGGAAGTCGGATAACTTAAAAATAAAAAGCCGCACGTTCGCGAAAGCTATATATATACGGATGCAAATCTCGCACGAATCGATCCGCCTTATTTCCGCAACTCCACTTCCCAATTTATGAAGAATCCTCCAGGATCATACATACATATCCAATCCATACATCCATATCCATGGCCGAAGCCGCATCCCATTCGGAATTCAAGAAGATCTCCCGTCGATAAGAAAAAAAACAAAAACGCGTATACTCGCACCGCGCGCATAAAGAAAAGCGCCGATAAAAACGCGGAGAAAAAGTTGATTAGCCCCCGAAGCACGAAGCCGATATAAAATCGAGCCGCGCCAACAAGGGAAAAACGCAAACAATACGCGCGTATACGCCACGTATATAGGTATATACACGAAACGCACGTAGCGGTATCGGCGGGTGATTAAAATTCCGCGCACTGTAAGAGTAGCCCGCTGTTTACGTCGCGACTTCCGTGCCGCAGCGCGAAAAGAAATAATAAGGGCTCTCTCTCTCTCTCGCGAGAAAGTGAACTCTCGATTAGATTTGTGCCCCGGTGGGTGCCTCGCGAACAATCGCGCGTGCAAACACTTTGCAGCGTGCAGTGTGGGATATACACAGGTAGAGCTGTTGTATACAGCGGCGCCGGTATATACGACGAAGCGAAAGTGCATATAGGATTTTAATCTGGATCGCCTCGGGGGCAACATTGGTGAATCATACCGTCTTACGCGAGCGCCGCTGTATGCATGTGTAATTGTGTACACGTGTACGTGTGTAAGAAGCGCCGGGGTAATGGAGAGCGAGAGAGAGAGGATGACTTCCTTTGTCGTGTGTTTCGCTCTATTATATACATTGTCGGCGACGACGGTGGCGCGGCGTCGCAGTCGCGATTTTCCCGTGATAATGAGAGACGGAGATAGCTAAGTGAGTAAGAGAGAGGGTGGGAGACAAAAGGAGGTGGAAGAGATAAAGAGAGAGGAGCATAATGCTCAATGGAAGAGACAAAAAGAGCGACGGCGGCGGCGGTGAGCGAGAAAAGGATGTAAAGATAAAGTGCTTTTGTGTTATCGGCGAGAGCCGTTTTGTTGGCGGCGATGTCGAAAAATTTGTTAGCAAAGCGAGAGAGAGGCACGAGCCGCGCCGCATACACGCACGCACTTTCCGAGAGATAGTAGCGATAAAAGTGAGTTGCTCTTTTTTTTTTTTTCGATTCTGCGATGGAATGATTTCGTCATTGAATGGGAGAGGAGATTCATCGCTGAGGACGAATGATTCAGTGTTGTGTGCGTGGTGTTTTATCGGTTCGTTCTAGATATTGCGAAAAAGTAAAATTTCACTGCTTCGCTGTATTAAGATTTTATTTGTAATATTGAGTTCTTGAATAAGAAAATGATTAACACGTGGAATTCAATATTCCAGATTCACGCTGTACGAAGAAAATGATAATTAATTATCTGAATCAATGCATCGCGAAATTAATGCGTCTCACCATTAATGCGCATTAATAGTGAGACACATTAATTCCGCGATGTATCAATACAGAGACGTTTTCTTATTATTTCTTAAAATTTTAATGTGACAGCGATGCGCAAATAATTTATGGCTGTTGATAGCATGATTTTCATATTTAACTTCTTAATAATATGCCTTTGATTTTGCTGATTGTTTTGACCCTTAGAACAATTAATTCCTAATACTTTTTATTATACTCGAACTGTAAACACGGTTTTTGATTTATAAGTAATTTCTTTCAAGTCCTATAAAAAATCATCTCATTTTTCATATTTTTTGCAATAACAACAAATACTGGTAAACAAAATTATAATTTATCCAAAATATTTTCTTTTTATGTTTATCTTTCAATAATATAAAATAATTAGAGAATTACTCGTGAAGGTCTATCGAGTCTTACTCAAATAAAAATAGAAATATATTACAAAATTAATGAATTTCTGATTACTTACAAAAGAAAAAAATGGGAATCAAAGGCTCAAAAAACAATACATTTTATTTCTTATTGTGTGTAATAATAATATAAAAAATACTACAGATGATTAAAAAAATTAGTTATTCGAGAAATGTACAAACTAGTGGTTTAAATATGAGATACCAATGACTCGCACCGCATAGCATTCATTGAATTCAAGCGAGTCAACGGTGACTCGCATACTATTGGAGCTGATAAAGATCGTTTAGAACGATCGGAATGAACTTGAATTCCATTGGAACAATCATCAATTTTCCATCCTTAGATTTTTGAATGCATAGTTATTAATTATCCTCCGCTGCACTACGCATTGTTTCGTTAATTAAAATATTCAAACAGACGAACATACCGCTGTGCTATTTTTACAGTGCAACAAAGGCACTTTATTAAGAGAGATGAAATCAAATGACAAACGAGACACACGAATTACAGCGTGATTGATAATACTTAAGGTTGCATTTGCGTAATTGCACTCACGAGAGTACCTCAATTGAGTCGAATTTTTAAACTCGAAGAGTTCTCATCGTTTTTCGATAGTTTTTATGATTTATTGATAGCGTCGCGATTCGTATGCATCACAGCTCGCACACTTTTTAGAGCAAACCAAAAACTAAAGTTTCAAGCTACTATCACCACGCGTATGCTTCGTCACGTACTTTAAAATTCAGTCGGATAACCAAATGCATCATCCCGAAGTTATGCAGTATATTCAATGAACTTTGCAAATCGTAGCACACTGTATTTTTAGATATTGTCAAGTTTGGCAATATCCAAAAATACAGTGTGCTTCTACATGCAACTTTTCTCTGAATAAATGAAAGCTACGACACCAACTCCTCCAAATCAAAGTGACGGATTCAACTTCACCATTCATTTAAAATCCCATAGATTCGAAAAACGATCAAACGAGAGATAAAATAACGCGAAAGTGGAGCCATAAGCATCACACGACAGAAAGCCAAAGCAGTGCACGCGTAGGGATCCATCATCAGCACTGTCGCATCCAAGCACAGAGAGAGAGAGAGAGAGATAAAAGAGAAATGCAGAAAGAGAGAGGAAGAGGAAGAGCGAGACAGAGGAGCGATCAAGTTGTCGCGTACTTTGACATAACGAGCGCAATTGAGTATCGCGTATCGGGGGAGTCTCGCGCAAGTATGCGCAGAGCAGACGATATCGTTCCATACAGCCCAGCCAGCCAGGAGGGAGAGAAGAGAAGAGAAGAGAAGAGAAGAGAAGAGAAGAGAAGAGAAGAGAAGAGAACAAAACACGCTGCGGCACTTAGTCGTCGTCGTCGTCGTCGTGCCCCGCTCGTAAGTAGGTGGAAGGAAGGAAGGAAGCTATTGGGGAGCAGGAGGGGTAGACCTTTTTTATCTCTCTGTCTCCTGCGCGAGCGCTTGCTCTTGCTCGCGCGAGCAAGAGCCTCCCTTTGACTATGAAATTCAATTTGAATAGCCGGAAGTTAGTTCGGATGAAGTTCGCTTAATTACGATAATTGGATATAGTAGTATACACGAAACTTTTGCCTCCGCTCGCGCGCGAACGGCTCTCGTATCGCTCTCCACACCGGCTATATAGGTATACCACGAGAGCTGCACACGTTGAGAGATTGTAGCCTGGTTTTATATTGTTTGTTTTGCCCGCGGCTTGTCGGTGGTCTTGTTTTTCTTTCGATCCTTCTCTCCTCCTTTTTTTTTTAGTTTCTTCTCGTCTGTACGAGGGCTCGGCGAAGTCGAGGAAGTCGTAATTATTTTGGAGGCGAGCGCTTAAGCGTAGGTATGGAACAAGGTTGAGTCGCACAGCGAGGTGCATCGAACGTAGAGGAATTTTAATGCGTGGCTGAGTTGGGATAAGGAGTTGAAGACATTTTTCGTACTTTCGAGATATCGAGGTTTTGATGTCTGCAGTAAAGTGCTGGATCGAAGCATAAGAGTAGCATGTAAAATGATAATTGTGCAATTGCAAACTAAGAAAATGGTTGCTTGTTATTACTGAAAATAATCAAAAGTATCAACAAAAGTGAACTCGATTCCTTATTCCAAAAAAAGGTATGTATCTGGTTATATTTCGAGTAGACGTATCAATGATATATATTTTGTTAAAATTAGTAGCACCGAAAAAATACTAATAAATTTATAACAAATTAACTAAATCATATAACAAATAAAAAGTAATTAAAGTAATTTTATTGAATAATGTTTTAGATGCACTCTAAAATTGTCACTATATATGGATGTAAATTGTATGAAAAAATAGATGTATATAGTTCTTACGGAACTACTACAATTTTGTTTTTGTAAGAGATATAATAATTTACTAATAAAAAATATGGAAGTAACATTAAATTGTTTGAAATCCAATATTATGTTAACAATTAACGAAATAAACGTATAAATTAAGAAAAGATCTTAATGATACATTATGATCTACATTTAAATGGACATATATGTAATTTTTTCAAATATAAATTTTAATTTTAATTTTGTACTGCTTTCAATCATATTTTTTTTTAAGACACTTCAAATTTTAAAATGTGGATTGAAGTTGTTATTCTGGGAAACCATAGAAATATTGAATAATATCCGGCCATTTTACGAGGTTAACTCTTTGGGGCAATTTCCGATTAATGCACGGGTAACGAAAGGTGAAAAAAGTACGATTTCGAATTGTGGTCAGTGGAGCGCGCTTTTGAATTCTGTTTAATCTTCCGAGTACGTCATTTTAAATTTACGAAGGATTAGTGTAAAGGTTTAGTAAAATCCCTGAGGGATCACATTCTTGTTTCATGATTAATATTTTATTAGATGTAGATCTATCTAGCTTCTAAGCAGTGGTAATAATTTAGAGTGTAAGGAAGAAGGAAGAGGGAATATTTGTACTTAATAATAAACAGTCTTTAAAGAGAGTGTACATTTGAAACTTCTTCTTATGTACCTTTGTATGTACTTTAAAATAATCTGTCTTATACATTTTTACTTTAGGCATTAATTACAAAAATAAGTATCTTTTTACAATAAAGTGTGGTATAATCGTCTTTGTCAAAGAAGGCTTTCGTGTAATATTGAATAAAGTTAATTCCAACGAGACACAAATTCAGCAATTAGTTGAATATTCCGCAGCATAATCGCATTACTTAACGAGTGGCATTAACTATATTTTTAAATAATTAATACTTTGTATTGAATTAAGGTACTTATCTCTTGACTACCACAGTCAAATCAGCAACCATATTTTTTAGATATTACATATTCTACCTATATTCGATACGTATAAACCTTTTACTGTACTTTTTATTTTTATAAAATAAGTAATTATTTACATAAAAAATATTTAGATTGCTATATATACGTAATATTAAAGCCTGAGTAGAATTTATTTTCAGAGTTTATTTTCTTCGTTATAATTAAGAATTAAGTACATTTTTAAAAGTCTAATCAAAGATTGTATTAAAAAAAAATTAAAAAAACATAGCACGGTAATTTAGAAACTTTGAAAGACATAACCAATTTAACTTTAAGGATCTGTACAATTTTTCATTTGACTAATTCATTCTATCTACTTAACTTAAAATAGATATACATTAGTCTAAATATCTTTAATGTTCTTATGCAATAATTATTTTATAAAAATGCAAGGTCAAGTGCAACTTATAACAAAAACTTAAAAAGTTGAATCGTCAAAAAATATAATTTCTAAAACGGTTCGCTGACTTGACCAAAGGTAATCAGGGGATAAAAAGCAAAAGAAGATAATATAAAGTTTCGTCAATATCTGTAACATCGTAGAAGAAACAAAATGTTCATTTCAAGCACACTTAAGGATACACACCTATACATTCTTCCTTTAAGCGGTAAAACCTCACTCTAGCGAAACGATAAATCACCAAGAAAATATGACTATTTCGAGGCAACGAAAGGTGGCCTCGCGTCCGATGTTAACGACTTTCATTTCAACCTCTCGGACACTCCCTCCCTCTCTCCATCTCTATCTCTCCCTCTTCCTCACTCTCGCTTACACATACGTTAACTCGTCGGCTGAAATTAATGAGTCGCGTAATTTTCGACTCCGCTCGCGCCACGACGAATTAATACGCTCGCGGTGTGTGTGTGTACGTAGATGCAGAAACCGTGGGCGCGCGACTGAAATTTTCGAGAAAAGGTTCAACCGGCCGCTAGACCGCACCGGAGAGCACGAGAGCACGCGGATGAATATAATAGCGCGCGGGACCGCCGATGATTTAGAGCGGCTTTCCCTTTTTGGCCTCTCTCTCTCTCTCTCTCTCTCTCACTCGCGTGCGCGCGAACAAGGGCCTGAAAATTACGCGTAAAATATCGCGCGAAACATTGAAAAACATCGTGATGTATAGGTGCGCTACGGCCACGCGAATTTACACGCGTTAATCAATGGCCTGTGTATTATAAATAGCCGTGGCGTCGCAGGTATATTCGGCGCGATGGCGATGCATCAAATTGGGAGTAACCTATGATTATCGTAAAGATCGCTGAGTGCGCTTTGAATGGTATTATTAGGTTGTTTGAAATGTGCGTGCGTTAGATTTAATGGAAATCCAGTTGTTGATGAAGCTGGGTGTAAATGATGGTGATTTGAGTGGTGTCACTTTTCTAAATTAATTCTCCGACTGCAGATATTAAAGGATTCAAATTTAAACATTATTTATTGTATCGTTTCTTCATATGGCACCTTTAGAACAAGATTATGACAGCTCAAAATTCAATGTTTTTGTAAAATCAAACGAGAAACGTAAATTTTTCATGATTTGTATGCAAAAGTTATTTTTGTATTTTAGTTTCGGAACCTTTATCAACCAATTTTTAAAATGTATGATGAGCTTTTATTTTCGTACGAGTTGTTTTATGTGTACCTATAACAATTCACTTAAAAAATGTTTGGTTCTCATAGTCTTGTTCTGGGATATGATAAAATTAATAATTGATATTTTGATATATTGAATCTCTTTAAATCTTTTAAAATGTATCATACATATTCTTTTCAATCGTATAAAGAAAGATTATACGAAGATAAAATATGGAATGAAAATCAATTGTACTTATCATGTATTATTCAAATATAAATAATTTTATTCTAATTTAATAAAATGGTATAATTATAATTTTTATTAACGAACATAAAAAATTAATCTTGCGCAGGAGCTCATGGAACATAATGGATTTACTTTAGAAATTATTGAATTTTATTAATAAATGGACTTATAAATCTTATAAATGAATTGACATTTCGTATACAATATACTTTTTATACATATAAACGTATCTATACATTGAAAAGTATATAAATTATAAGAATCAAATATCATGGTCAAAGACAGAGAGAGGCACTTAAAATAAAAGTAAAAAAATCAAAATAAAAAATAACGTTTAGTTACACTTTACAGTAGTAAAGTTTTGACCTAAATATTAAACTACAACTTTTCCAAATTCAGTTTTGCTTATTTTAAAAGGAATGATGTTCCGAATATTTACTAAGCCAATTAAAACCTTCTTTTACAATCTTAGGCCCAAAAACATAGATTCCAAAATTTTCATTAAAATGTTCCCAAGTATCATGAACCTATAAAAGTAGATCAAATTTCCTAAATATACCTCTAAAAATATCTTAAAAACCATTTTCAATATGACAAAAGGGTTTACTCAAATTGTCTTACTTTCACATCGAATCAAATTTTCACTCCAGTATAGATTCGTTTTTACCCAAATATGAGGGAAAGTTACTTCAAAAAGAAACAAATTACTAACTTTACTCTAAAAGCTCAAAAGAGCAGTACAGGCGAAATTGAAAAAAAAAAGAAAATTGGTTAAGCTTTAAATTCCATATCTTTGCACTTCTAACGCAGGTTCATCCCCAAAGCGAGTTACCACAAATCATCACAAAGCGCACAAAGGGCGGGAGAGAAAAAGCTCCTGAAACGCAAAATCCGCGTAATTCGCCAAAACACGAGAGTGCACGGATCAGCGCCTGGCCAAAGGGAGGATCGGACCACACATACGTGCGCGTCACGAGAGTCGCGCTTGCATTTAGCAGCTGCAGCTCGCTCTCGTTCGCGACCTCCGGCGAATTAGATTTTATCGCTCGCCTCTGTACGCCCTCGCGTTCGCGTTCCTTTTTTTTTGCGGCAAGAGTAAATACGTTTTAACGGCCAGGTCAGGACTTTGTACATCGAACTCTCGCGAGCCGCAAAAACTTGATTATAAGTCGGCCGCTTTGTGATTTGCGAGCGCGTGCGGCAACGCTTTGCGATTCCAATTCCAGTCGGCTAAACGCGCGATAAATTTTTCAGAGGCCTGCGTGCCAGAAAAAAGAGAGAAGAGAGAGAGAGACACAGAGAGCCGGAAGCCTCGCAGAAACTCTCCCTTTTGAATAATTAGAATCACGTGCTGGGCTGCGAAAGACTCGGGGATATATTTTAAGCTCGCGCGCGCGCATAGCTGCCGCCTAGGGCGTGAGCGTATACTATTATGTCACAAATGCGCCGCTGCAATGGAGATTCGCGCGACTGGCGCAAAAAACGAGGCGACGCGAGCCGAAAATTTCGCATTCCCTTAACAAGCCCGCGAGAAATTAATCAGCCGCGCGAGACACTCGGCGACTCTCTCGGGGTAACGAGTTTTTAGCTCTCTCTCTCTCTATCTCCCGGTCTCTCCTGAAGTCGGTATATAGAAATTAGGCCGCATATTTCTCGCTCCCTCGGCGTTTCTCGCTTCTTGTATTTCTTTTTTTATTTTTATTTTTTTTGTTCTTTCGTAGTGCCTTCTTCGCGCTCTTTTTAGTCTTGGCTCTATTTTTTTTTAGCTTTGGTGCGTTGGTTTCGAGCGGTCGGCGGTAGAAAGCAAGCGTGAGGAAGATTAATTTGAATAGTTAATTTGCGCGGGCCGTGTAGCTTTGGACAAAGGATTGGAGTAGAAAAAAAAGTGGGTGGGTGGGTTGGTGGCGCGCGTGAGGATGAAAAATTTCGGTCGTCGTGCTGTTTGCCGGATCATCCTGACATAGATAAAACTGGGTTAAATGCCCACTCTGAACATTTTCATTTTACAAATTTTCTAGAGAAATTGCGGAAAACGTTCGTCCGCGTGAGAAAAAGAGCAATGGAATTAGTTAAAAATGCAATTTTTAAGTCAGATCTCTAATTTTTTAAATAGTACAGTATAAACACTACACCATTAATTTGTAGTTTGTTGTTGAAACACTCTACTCTTCCTCTATACACATTCGGAAAAATCGAAGGCCTGGTTTTGTCAGTATTTTATTTCATGCGTCAGGAGCTTCTCTGTTTGCACAGTATAAGCCTACTACGCTCGAAAGATTATTTTTGTAACCCTTCCTGTATTTATAACGTTTCCAAACATTTTGCTTCCTAATAATCGTGAAAATCTCCAGACCACTTCCACTTCATTTATCGAAGCGTATACGTATAAATACCACAGTATAGGAAGAAATGGCAAAAATAAATAAAATGCTCCCCTCAAAGAACAAATATAAAAAGGCAACGTATGTGTATTATGAGTAGCGATCGTCTATTAGACTGTTTTTTTATTTAATATTAGAAATAGAAAAAAGTAAATGTTTATAGTTTCTCATATGTATAGAAAAATCATTTATTATCATCGTGTATGTCTAAATATTATATATTCGCGAGTTTATCATTTAAACACCCAAAATATGAAATACATCGCAAATCCATATAAAAAAACACAGTCCAATAAACGAACCCCAGCCGTCTCCCCGCTCACAAATACCGCAGCAGCGAAAAAAATGTCAAAAATAATCCTCGCACTCCCCTCCCGAAAAACGCGCGTAAAAACGCGCAGCTCCACCATGCGCACACACAGCAGCCCGTCGTCCTTTTAATCGAATACAAAAAGCCCGCAGCGATAAGCGCGCGAGCGCAGTGCAGCGGCAGCCTCAGCGCGCCCGAACAAAAAGGCCCCGTGTAGGAATTAGGATGGAACAAAGCCATCCGTTCCATTGACGCTGCTGCGGCTGCGGCTGCTGCTCTGGTAATTGTGTCGTCACTCGTATATATATATATATATATATATATATATATATATATATATGCACGCGACAGGGCCGAAAATGTAAAGTTATTGAGGGCGACAAGAGAGAGAGAGACGCAGCTATACACAGACGAACGTGTTGACAGTGCGAGAGTAAGAGACGGGGGGAGAAAGAGCATTATGTTGTATATATACGTTATGTGCTAGCGGAAGAGCCAAAAATTGAGAGCCCGCAGTGGCACTCTCTCTCTCTCTCTCTCCGGTCTGTCGCTGACCCCCCGAGGCCCTATACTATACACGTGAAGAGAAGAGCGAAAAGACGGAGCGCGGGCATAATTTATTTATACGCGCGCCCCTCTTTATGCCCGTGTGTGCGTGCAGTCTGGAAATTGTATACATGAAGATGTTGAGAGCGGGAGCGGGGAGCAGCGGAGAAAAGACGAGACGCAAGTGTAATTGCGCGTTGATAAAGAGCTTTCGGAAAAATTACGGTAATCTGCGGAGCCGGGGCTTGAGTGAGATTTATCTCGGCCGACGCGACGTCGCGCTGTGCCCGCTGGATTATTGTTTGTTGGCTCGAGAGAGCAAAGCGAGGCGTCCCCGCTCGCGGGAAAGTTATTTTAATTAACCTTTTGAGTCGAGGCTCGTGTGTATATACTTTTATATACGGTACTTTGCGGTTGGCTGGTACTACTGGGATGGATTGTTGAATTGATCGTTTTCTTTTGCGTTTCGTTGTTGTTGGCCTGAGTATGATTACAGCATAGATGCAGTAACCTTTTAGCTCTCACAGCTACAATATTGCTTTTTCGTGTAAAATCAAGAAACAATATGTAAAATTCAATAATTAAATGTATATTTATGACGGACGAATCATTCATGCGTAGTTTTCTAATTATTGACACATTTTTAACATTTAGAAATTGTTTGAAAATCAGGTACGGATGTTCAAAGGTAACTAAATATGTAAAGATAATATTAGGTTAACCCCCTGCGATTTAAATCGGGTCAAACTTGGGATTTTGGCTTTTGCTTTTCAACATAATTTTACCTGCAATCATTCTATTGACATTACTAAACGCTCAAATGAAAGCTAAATAGTATATTTTTAATAACAAAGATGGTGAACGTTTACATCTCAACTGGTTGCTGAATTATTACAGTATAATTCATACTGGGTTGGGTTAATTCTTAAGACTTATTGTATAATATACATGAAAATAAAGAATACAAATTAGGTGTATTAAAAATTTTACAAATAAAGTAATATAAATGGTTTTGTATTTAATTTTTAGCTTTTAGCATAACTAAATTAACGATACGTTTGTCAAATGTCGTAAGTTAAACGAAAAGTTCGAAATAATATTTGGGGCCCTTTGAAGTTTCACGCAAGAAGCACATTCAATAAAAAATCTCGTCTGTTCCAACTATGATAAAAAAAGTCTATCTCGTGCGTGGCAGAACGGAGCAATAATTGATCCACGACGTAGAAATTTTTTGATTGACGCTAACGGGATTACGATAATCATATTTTTTGACCGAGCAGTTATTGGATTTGCGTTTGACAGCCGACGACATCGAGTAATTGGTTTTTTGCGCCCTGCGAGCACGGGAAAAAAGACGGATAAGGTTTGAGCGCCCGCGAATCCAATCGAATCGATCATTTCGCTATTTTTGCGATTACTTAGGACAGTGCTGTTATTTATTCACGTAGGGCTGTACTCGCGTTTGATTTATGAATACTGAAAAATTTAGAACATCCGTCAATTAAAAGCGTGTTTACTCGTTTATCTGTTATCATCGTTTCTCGCATACTAATCGATTACAGATTCGAGATTGATATTCGACATAAAAAATCTTTGACCTTTCGGTATGAATTAAAGCTGAATAATGCAGTCTACAAATGTCCATATCTATCAAGCGTTTAATTTATGTCCCAATAACAAAAAAATACTTCACTGACAATTCACTGTTATTGTATTTCGCATTTATCTTATCAATTTGAGATTCGACATAGACTTCCGAGATAAAAAATTCTTGACATCTCAAGACAGATTTCAATAATACAAGTGAGAAGCGCTGAAACTTTAAACGTTTTTAGTCTAGCCCAAAACTGTCCCTATCCATCAAGTTTTTCAATTTCCATTCCAGCAACAAAAAGAAAATTACAACCCTCCTAAAAATTCATGTCTCCCTCTAAATAATATGCATCGAAAGCGCAACCTACTTAACCCTCCGTGTATTAAAAGGAAGAATCACATAAAAAAAAGGAAAAAACGTAACCGAGAAACGTATTTCCAGCGCGGCCATAAAGCACGTCGTAAATATACGACCCCGTAGCGTCGGCGCGTACACGAAAATTCTATTAATAATCCTCTCTATCACACGAATATCGCGAGTAGAATAAGACGAACGTAGACATAGGAAGGGGGGGAGGGAGTAGGAGACTAAACCACTCCCGGAGGACACAATAAAAAGCCGTCGTCCCGCACGGAAGTGCCTCCTCGGCCGCTAGTGTGTGTATGTGTGTGTGTGTGTGTCGTCCGGGCCCTGGGCGACGAGCAAATAAGAAAAAGATCCCCTCGAGAGATCGAAAGGACGCGGCCGCAGACACTGGAAAAAAGCACTCAATCACATCGAGCCTCTCTCTCTCTTACTAGCACAGCGCGCGAGCATTCACTATGTGGCGCACACATGCACGCGAGTATGTAGGTCCATCGTGGCTTGATTCGCTACTATATACACGTGCCATCGTGTATAGCGGTATATGCGCGTATGTGTGCGTGCGCGTGTGTGTATACCGGTCGCGCGCGAGCGCAATTATTTTATTGATTTCCCGGAGAACCGTAAGAATGCGCGCGGGGGCTTGAATATTTAACGGGCGCGTGTGCAGTGTGCCAGTTATCATCTCTTCTCTATCTGCGCCCTTTCGGAGCGGTTAGAGCACGCGCGCACCGACATGATACGCGCTATAGTGTTGCCGCAACGTGCCACTTTGACGATTCGCCTCCCCTCCCCCTCCACTCTCTGGGGGGTTGTTGCTGTGTCTACCTGTACGCTGACTTTTTTCCCGTGTGCGCGCCTGCATTTTTCATTTCCTCGCTCTCTGTGTTGTGTGTGCACTGCCTATACGTTCCTTCGCGCTCTCTTTTTCTCCGACTCATAAATACTTGGCGCGGCCGAATGAGCGTATACACCGGCGCGCGGCGATTCTCCCCCGCGCACTTGTTTTTACGCCGGCGCGTTTCTCGGATGTCGCCGTCGTCGTCTGTGTTGTGTGTACAGGCTTGAGCGCACGCACGAGGGGGTACTGTATATTATTGTTGTTTCGTTTTCGTTTGTCATCGGAATGAAAGGTGCATGGTTTTTTTCTTGAGAGTGGAAGGATTCAGTTATTTAGTCTTACGCGGATACTTGGGAAGAATTTTATGACAAAAATTTGAATAATGTACGTAAAAATTCAATATAAGTAGCGTCATGGATCCCGTTTTTGATCTAGTTTAATATCATGTAAAAGTATCTAGACACTTTTTACACAAATTTTTATTTGAATTTTCAGTACGTAATATAATTTTGTTTCTCAATTTTGGATCACATATTTTTATCGTCATACATTTTAATCAAGAACTAAGTCCTTAGCTATAAACGGGATCCAAAACGGTATCTGTTAAGATTAAACAACACACAATAAAAAATAATATAGCAAAAATCGCTCTATAAGTATATTATAGGAAACATCGTCATATTGATAGTTGAGGTTAATATTTATTTGGTAATTTTTACTCTGCAATTTTTATAGAAAATAAAGTACGTCCCCGAAACACAAACAAAAATATTAATTTTCAATCTTCTATGTCTCCCACCGTGTATATATTGGAAAATTGTTTATTTGCACAGGTGTGGAATTTTTGTTTTCACCCTCGAAGCGTATCGAAAAAACCTTCTCCTTTTTCACGCATACACGCGTCCAAATTTAATCTCGCGAAAATCTTTCGGAAATAATTCATTTTGCAGACACGCGAAACGTGGAATGTTTGCTTTACAGGATCGATACACAGGCAGCGTCCGTCCGTATGAAATTTATAATTGTACGCGCGCTCGCGTACACGCACTTTTTGCCCCGCGCGCGTGCAATCTCTCTCTCTCCTTCCCCCCCGAATTCATTCATGTAAATACACACGCGAGACTCGCGCACCCGGAGAAAGGTGCGCAGTCATCCCAAAATTGGATTCCGCCGTTAAATCCTTCGAGCCAACAACAGCAACAACAAAGCTCATTAATACCTTCCGAATTCATCCGTCCGTATATAAATCTACAAAATTAAAAGACTCGCGAGAGAGCTTGGCTGCACACTCGAGAGCAGCAGCGCATAATACGAAAATATCTCACGAATGCGCGCGTCGGCCGACTGCATTCGCAAACTACTTGCATAAAATTTTCAACTATGCACACAGTCGAGCCTCCTCCTCCTCCTCTGGCAAATACTTTTTAGCGCGCAGTCACCTCTTTCTCTCCCTACACACAGACACACACACGTATATAGTCTTCCTCGCTCTTCGTCTCTTTACCCTCATTCTCGCAAACACTCTTGTTTCATTTTCACCCCTGGCCGCCTGCTCGCTCGCTCTTTGCCCTCCTCGCTTCCGCGCCACGTCGGCGGGCATTTTATATTTTATAGGGTCCGTGAGCACCGTCGCCTGGCAGCGGCATCGCCGTCGCTACACACACTCTAACCATGGACGTGCCGTTGCGCGTATGTATCGTCTATGTATATGGTATATACACGCCAGTCGTGCCAGTTTTTCCGCGGCCCGCTCCCGTTGTAAATAAGAAAAACAGCGCTGGGCTTCCGAGCTTGTGTATAAACGCGCCCTCGCTCCCTCGCTTTCCCGTATTTCCTCGCTCCTGTACGTATATATACACGTGCACCCCGTGCCAGTCCCGTATATATACAGGAAGCTAAACCCTTTTGGCTGCCGCGTAGCGCGCGCCTTTTTGCCTCCGCTGTTTACGATATACCGGAAACTTTGATCGCCCAACCCCCCCTCTTTTTCGCGAACCAGCTCTCGATGCCGCTGATTTTATCAATCTTTTATTTCCGACGCGCGGCGTTATAGCCTCGCGAGCGAGCCCGCGGAGAAAAAAAGTGCATACACGTGCCGCTTTGTGTAAAGCGCATACCGGGAATCCGGAGCACACGCGGGGGCGTTTGTTCCCCGATTAAAGATTCATCGCTGCCCCGCGAGTTGGTCGCTCTGCGTGTGTGTGCGTTGTTTTTCTTTTCCGCTAGTTTTATTGTACGTTTCGCGGGGATGATGCGCAGTTTTACGGGGGGAGACAGGTGTATACTGCCGCCGCACACGTACATACGTAGACACAGAGAGAGAGAGAGCGTGTAATTTCGCGGGAGGCGAAAGTTTTACAGCTGGTGGTCGGTGTCGAGGAGAAGTCAATAATTTGTCGGTGGAAAATTGTCGTGTACACGGTGCGGCGGTGGCGGTATAGCGCGCGCCGACAACAATTCCGCGCGATTATATTGGAACACATAATACGACCCAGTTGCGGTGCTCGCTTTTACTTCCTATATAAATCATAATATTGGTCTTCTCGCTGACGTTAATTGAAGGAATTTATTCATTAGATTTAGTGACTGATATATTACACGATATTGTGCGCTCTTGAGCGACTGCGTTGTGTATCTTTTTTTGAGCTTGTATAATTAAGTGCTTTTTAGGGGGACTTACGTTTTGTAAGCGATCGCGGGATGAATGTTTTTTCTTTAATGTTGATGTTTGGTAGAGAAAAGAGATGGCTCTATTTAACTTTTCTTTTCATCGGCGAGGATGTTGACTGGCATTGAGAGGCCTGACTATGTGTGAGATGTCATCCGTTAAAGCGTCATACGGTGAAAAATCACCGTGGCACTTCCCGTCCTCGTGAAAAGGTTCGGCATTAAAAGACGATAAAAAAAATCCATACGCTTTTAGATCCTTCGTAATTAACCTTTGGAGTTTTAAAAGGTTAATTAAAAAGGCCATTCTGAAAGCCACACCGAAAAATTTAATTACCGCATCTCTTTGTAGTTTAATTGACGCTTCACAACGTCGAATTAATTCGAGAAGTCGCTTCGCGTGGAAAAAATGGAATTTCAACAATTTATACGATGTACATGTGGGTCACGCCACGTCATATACAGATGAGAATAAACGTTTTTTTTCTTTCTTTATACTTTGAGAATTTCTTATGGAATTTTTTATAAACGTATTCAATTGCTCAGTTAATGTAGCAGTCAATTTTATGTTTACATTATTAAACGACTTTATAGAATAAATTATGAAATATATAAAACTTTGAAGAAGTATTACGAGCAGGCAACTGCGAGTAAACGTCTTTTCAAGATATTCTTATGTAATTCTTTTATTTTTGTTCTATAAAAGATGTGCATAATCAATGCAAGAGTTTTACAGCATTATTTTAGAAACGTGCACAACAATTTTCAAAATAATTTAGATCTTTCTTTTTCTTAAAAATGCTTCTACTTTACTCTGGGACAATTTAGAAAAACGTCCGGCATGGAATAGGCAATATCCTTTTCAGATCCACAGATAAATCACAAGAATGTCTAAAATAACAAATTTCCCAAATGCCTCCCCTTGAACAAGGCATCCAACGAGATTTCCAATTAGAAAAGCTTCGACTTCTTGACCTCCTCAACGCGAGCCCATACATCCTTCATTCAAGAATCTCGACAACAATCGCCGTGAAACCTACTCACCCAAACGATTAAAAATCTTGAAGCCTTCGGGTTCGGACACGAAATGGCCCCTCACACACACACACACAAAAGCCATTCGCCGTCGTCGGCGTCGTTTCGTCCGCTCGTGAAGAATTACAAATTATTTCTTTATTAACAACACAGAGTCGCACAGACCCTGAATTCTTTCCCCCCTCTCTCTCTCTCCTGCCCGCGCGTGAATAGAGGCCGTATAATCCTAAGCTCGCCACTCGGCTTTTCGTAGCCACTCTAAGCCTCATTAAAGCCTTTATCTCGTTACAAACTCCTCTACACCTCTAAAGACCCCCCGACATACTGCTGCTGCTCACCTCTCCCCTCCTCTCTTCCGTTTTTTACGAACTACATACTCACAAGCCGTGCGCCGCAGCTATAGGTATACAAAATAGGCTACACACAAGCGGGGCAGCGGCAACAGCGTATAACTTTTTACCGAGGTGTACACGGCGCCCGTGTAACTCTGCAGCGACAGCAGCTCCTGGCGCGTTACCGATCGGACTGTTTGTCAGCATCAGCGAGCGCGCTGAGAATGCAAAGTACTTCTCTCGCTCTTTCTCTCACCTCCTTGCCGTGTCTTTTGCTTTCTTTTTCGCCCGCTGCTCTCGGGAGAGCTGTACGCGCTTACCTGTATAATGTATAAGTGCGATCTATATTGCTCGGGTGCGCGGCGGCGCGCCGCGTGTGCAAGACTGCTGCACGTATGCCTGGGGAACGGTTGTTTGGTTCTCGGAGCGAAAATGTCTAGTGGATTGTGCATGCATGGCTGTGGAGCTTTACGCGTTGACTATATGGTCTGCTTGATTATTCCGAGATAGGTGGTACTTGGATTAGCGTTCAATTGATTAAAATTCAATTTCACCGCGAGCGCAATTATTTTGTGTTCCGCTCGCGGTTGATTAGTATAAGTGTATTCAGCGTTACATGTATTTTGGGTAAGATTACGCTGGTGTGCTAATGCATCTAACTATAGGTACTGTCACTCATTCGGTTTAAGCTGGGTTCAATCTCTTTCGTTTATATCAATAAGTGTAAGAAATCACCCAAAACTATTTGGAGTCCAAGATAAATATTTTCTATATATTTCTTTTTCAATATTTTATACATTTTTTCATAAGTTTTTGTTTAAGTTATTTTTATCAAACTTTTTATGCAATTCTAAACTAAATTCGCAATATTCTGAAAGTCGAATATATATAATAATATTAAATATATTAAATATATTTAATATTATAATATTATATGTATATTTAATATATAATTTAAATATTATATATATTTAATATTATGTATTAAACTTTTACATTTTTACATCTTTTGATAAGATTTTCATACACTATGACTTAAAAATTAGTAGACATTCTGAACCTGATATGAGAAAACATACAAATACTTAGATAATATATAAACATTATAAAATAGTTTAATTCTGTCTTTTCGAATAAATAGTTGTCAGTATGAAATAGTCGACATATTTTGATTTTCTACTCTCAATTCGAGCTTCACCAAGATAACTTTAAATATTTGACTAACAAAACTTTCCGGAATTCAGTATTATATAGTTTTATTGGATTGTTATTCACGGTTTCCCGGCACTGCGGAAAAACATCTCTGCTTCCTTTGAATAAAAGCTGACATCGAGTTTGACATGGATATTCTTGAAAAATTGTTCGAATTCCAGGGGGGAAAAAAATATCCGAAAAAATAACCCCAGCTTCTCTATCGCCCAAATTTCGCAAAAAATGTTCGTAATTCACCCAGCACCCTCGGATCCTCTTTGTTGGATTAAAAACTTTCATTCCCCAGCCCACGCTTCCATCGCGCGAAATTCCTGATAAATATTCCCTTTCACTCCGCGTTTCCCCCTGCGTACATCCCAGCATCCACCTTATCCGCGTGAAATATCTCCCGAGCCGGCGCAACGCCGCGATTCCGAACATCGGACCACGCGCTCGCGCTCTACTCCAACGACGTGGAACGATCGAGCGACGATGCATAGAGCCATTGCGCGCAAGCGGCAAGCACCGCGCACCACTTCGCTTACATATCCTATGCAGCAAATATACAAACGTCGCGCGTGTTCTTATTGGGCATAAACGAGCTCGATCTCGGCCAGTGCCGCGGCATATCGCGCGATAAATGTCAACCTGGATTTCCCGATGCAATAATTCGCGCTCGCCCCGCCGCCGCACATAGAGCTACGCGAGCTCGTACGGCGAATCGAACGTATAACGTCCACTTCTCTCTCTCTCTCTCTCTTCTTCGCCACAACCGCGCACTACTCCACTGGTAGGTATATACATTCGTATATACAACACAGGCATGTACACTAGGCTCGCGCTTGCAGCGATGTTTTCTCTCTCGCGAGGCTCGCCGGTCATTGACATCCTCTCTATACTCCGCGCGAGCTCTCGCAAAATATCGCGTTTCCAGGCTCCTTTTTACCGACCGCGACTCTCCGATAGGTACTGCCACGAGCCCTGCGCTGTATCGTATCCTCTCTCTCTCTCTCTCCTTCCGCTGGTCCTTTTTCTCCCCCTTCGCGAGCTACCGCTGCCGCTGATGCTAGCGGGGGAGGAATTTGCAACAGGAAGAAAAATCGATAGCAGTCGCGGGCGCAAGAAGCGAGCGCGCGACACGATATACCTCGCGACTGACTCTTATCATCTCTCTCTGTCTAGCTGCTTGCTTGCTTGCTTCCTTCCTTCCTTCCGTCCGCTCTCGCGTGCTTTTTTATATCCCTCGGCTCCTCGTGTTTTCTTCGCGAGTCGCGTTATACGGATCTCTGCGGGGGCTTCTTTTTTTTATCTCTCTTGGGTTCCGAGCTGCTGCTGCTTTTTGTTTATCATTGGCTTGATGGGAAAGCAATGTCCGTTTTTCGCGGAATAAAGAAAACTTTGATCCCGATGGCTTCGATGGAAAGCCGCGCGCGCGCGTGCACCTTCTTCGGTCGTATAGAGCTCTTGAAGCGCGCGCGCGCGCGTATAGCGGTTATCCTGCGCGAACTTTTGCCTTTTTGTAGAACGCGGGTTAATGGGAGAACAATGTCGGATTTTGCAAAAAAAAGTTCGGAGATTGAATTTTACGATCGAGGTGGACATCGTGAGCGTGCAGCTGAGGAGTGAGTTTTTAACTTTTTTTTATTTGGTAATTCGGTAAATATGTATGCGTAGGAAGTTTTTAATGGAAATGTAATTAGTGGTTAAAAATAACAAGCAGCGAATGAAAACAATTTTTTGTAATATATTGTGTTTTGTGCTTCGCGGTTCCTAATTAGATTAAATTTTTTTGGATTAAATGATTTCTACATCGTAATTTAATTATTTTATTAAAACAATAATAATATATGATAAATCTTTATATAGAGTAAAGCGGATGTAAAATATGAGGATTAAAACAATATTTTAAAAGTAGTATTATTACATCCTCCATTTACAAATGGAAGCATCGATCCTCTTATTAACACATCTTTTTTAATACCGCAGTATACTACTAAATTATTCATCCAATCAGACTATCCACCAGGAAATAATTTTATTTTTATTAAAGTATTATTGCGAGTTGACGTATTTAATGTACAACTGATATACCTATTTTAATTTATACAATATTAAGATCGACGAAACGCAATTTTCATTGAATATATCTATCACTCGTGCTAAGTTTACTTTTCATTAAATTTAACGGAAATCATTCAAATTTCCTCTTTCGCACTTAATTTTTCTGTAAGTGAAAAAGCTTGTCATCGCCGTATTAGTGAATCCAGCTTCCAATCGAACGTATTTATAAAGTAAATGACCCGAATATGCCAATGAACATATAATGTGTAATTCCAGAAACCATTCGCTTGTTAATAGTATTTCACTTTTCATTGAAAATGAAGAAATTTCAGTAAAAAGTTTTTCCTATCAGTAGTACAGTCCATTACTATTCGTAACATACTCTCCAGCGATTACTTTCATTATTTCCGAAGAAAAAGTAGAAAACGCCAAAGCTCCTGTATAACTCGGCATTACCGAGTGCTCGCTGCATAAGTGCATGGAAATTCAAAGATAAGTCCGAAGCGTATTATTGCTCGTAATCCGCATAATCAGCGTTTTCAATATTTTTACGCGCACTAAAAGACCGGTTCCATATCCGAAGCGCGCTTCATCGCTCTCTTCCACGCTTATCAATATCCCCTCTCCGGCCGATTAAAGTCTTATTAGCCCTACACTGAGAAGCGATCGTTACTTTCCCATCAGAAAACCTCCTCTGCCAACTCCCGCGCCTCCCCCATAATACAAGAAAAAGCCAAGACGAAGCAATGGGAACAAGTCCCTCGCGACATTGTGTGTGTATCTACAACGACGTATAACCAGT
This sequence comes from Gastracanthus pulcherrimus, assembly GCA_949152435.1. Classification (NCBI taxonomy): domain Eukaryota; kingdom Metazoa; phylum Arthropoda; class Insecta; order Hymenoptera; family Pteromalidae; genus Gastracanthus; species Gastracanthus pulcherrimus. The sequence goes on from OX424573.1 coordinate 6,565,827, forward strand.
CTCGGCCAACAGCAGCGGCACGATTGCGCGCGATTCGCTCGAATTTAATTTTATTCTGTTGACGAAAAGAGAACGTGGTGTGTACGTACCCTAGAAGTTCGTTCTACTCCGTAAACAGCGAGATTTTCTGTGCGCGCACTCGCCTGCTCTCTCTCGCTCGCTCTCTTTGTTTCTTCTCCGGCGCTCGTTCGCTCTGCAGCCGGGAAACGCGGTCGCCGTTTTCTCGCTCTAACGAGATAGCCCGAGTTTTATTGGAGTGGACTTGGCTTTAGCGGAATAGTTTCTTGCTCTTTCTCTCTTTCTCTCTATCTCTATTTCGCTCTTTCTCTTTCTGTGTGCGGGAAGCCAAAATGTAATCAACCTCGACAAAGCCCAAGGTTTTAACTTTGCTTACTCCTAAGAATGTGCAAAAGGCCTGTGTATATGTTTCTTTGTTTCCCACCTTTTCTTTTATCGCTTCGATTTGTTGCTTGATCGCTTGTGCATTGCCATCGTGGATGAGGTAAGGTACTTCATGGTAATTTATGGTTTAGCATTCATTGCTTGGATTATGTTTGTTATTGTTTCTTTATAATGCAATATGTGAAAATTGTTCAATATTACAAGTATCGCATTGTATATTGTGTGCTCGAATTTTATATCATCGACACTTTATATGTTTTATTGCCGATTGTGCATTTTATTGCTCATAAAGTATTTTAATTGCATTAATTCTACTCTCAATTATTTATATAATTTATGCTGCGAGATGCTTACATAACGACGTTATAAAAGTTTACCTCCGCGAGGGTCTTTTTATTGCTTGCGTTTTCGAGTCCGTTCTCCAAAAAGCGACTTTCTGAAGAACAACATCTGACTCCGTTGCAGAACTTTGGCCGCGGCACTTAATTTTTTATCACTTCTCATTCGATTTTTGCTACACGAAGATCAAACGCTATGTTTTTGTCTGGCGGATACAGCATTCATCTTTATTAAGGGAATAAAATTACATCACACTACGAACATCCGTATTTTCGCTCTCTAAATAATTACCTCCATTCGTTAATTTCAGCATAAAATGTCCTATAATAAACATTTCGCAGCCGATGCATTTTAATTATGAACACACTTCAGGGGATTAGAAAGTAATCGCCGTTTCAAAGTCAAACTTTCTAGCTGATGAAAATTGATAGGCCTAAAAAATCTACAAGCATTTTCCACACTTCATAAAGCATGCGAGCGCGTTTCGCAGCGGCGACGGCCAATACGAACTTTGCATAACCGTCGTCGAAGTTTCTAACCCGATCGCGCGAGAGAGCTGCAGCTCCTTTCGATCGATAATTCCTCCAGCCGATCTCTGCGCGCATTATACTTTTAAACCCGGGCCACCCGCGTGCATTACCATGCACAAAGTGAATTCCAATTCCGGGCGTCGCGAATTTTCTAAAACGCGCACAGACACCCTTTGCCCTCCGCTCGGCAAAATAATCAACTACATATATATATATATATATATATAAACGAAGAGAGATAACCCTTGACCCCCTCGCTGGCCGAGGTTAAAAAGCTGCATCACCGTCGTCTGGCACACTGCACAGAGAGCATGCACGGAACGAAGCTGCTCGTTCTCCCCTTCGGTTTATATACCGGTCCTTTGACTCACGCGCGCTCGCTCCCTTTAAACGCGAAAACTCGTCCTCTACTCGCCTGTACCTTCTCCCTCATTCCTACGGCTATATACACCTCAAAAGAATCCAGATCGCGCGAGCCGCATACCGAAAGAGAGAAGGGAAGAGAGATCGAAAAGCGCCCAGGTGCACTTATGTATAATATATACTCACACACACACACACACACGCACATAGGTGTCCTGTGATACAGTAGCTGTGGCTGTAGCTCCGATTTGTCAATCGACGCGCGGCGTTCCGCAGATAAGGGACGCGGACGAGAGCCTGTTATACTCCATATATATATATACGTATACAGAGAGCGGCGCAATGTGCGTGTGCACGCGGATACCACGGGGGAGCGTACAAAAATGTGACTGCGTACGCTTGCACGCACACGTATATACACGCAGGCTCGCACGCACGCGGTGCAGTGCAATGGGGGGAGACGGAATTCGTGCGCTGGAAATGTTTTCGTGTGTACTTTTGTTGGAAATGAGCTCTAACGCGAGGACTTACGAAGTGGAGAGTTATTCTCGTGTCTTTGAGTTTGAGATAGCGCGGCGTTAACGGTATTAATTTTGCATGTCCTCGCGGTGCAGTTTCGTTTATCGTCGCTGGAGAAATATGCGTGCTTCGGGTCGGTATACTCGATGGGTGTATTTAATTTTATATAGTCATAATATTAAAATAAATCGGATCGTTTCGATAAGTATGTTTGATCTCTATATTGTGAGGTATTAACTGACGAATCTAAATGATTAATATTACTGTTTTGATAAAAATTGTTCTCTGGGTGTACATTTCGTTAAGTAAATTATGCATACTCGATTTGATGTTTTCATCATGGAAAATGTGGTGTCTCGTGGAAAATTAATGAAGGACAACAGTCATTTTGGAGAAGCAATTTATATGATATTAATAATTGATAATTATTGTAAAACGTGTGCCTCGGAGTCGTTTCATTAAATAAGATATATCGCGCAACTCGATGGGATCATAATCTTAAATTTCTTATTTAGTAGAAAAAACATTATTCGAATTAGTTATTACTGTATTAATCACAGATAATATAAAAAGATTTTTATTTACATGAAGATATATAATTCTTCTTGTACTAATATAAAAGTAAACAAAAATCCTTTGAAAAATAACGTTAAGACGACTTTTATCTGCGCTCATCAAGATACAATTTTAGAATCGTTACGCGCGAGATTCGTGATTATTATTCAGACTTCTCCTATATACGCGTTTTATAATCGTGATAACTGAGATGATTGTCTTTTTATTAGGAGCCATTGGTATCTACTACCTATTTGTAGAGAAAGCTTTGTAATGGCCATAAAAATTATACAAAAATCTGCTATAAGGTGTGCATATGTATGTGTGCTCTCACAGCCCAAAAATGATTAAACGAACATGCTTATGCACGATCAATTTTCCCATCAAATAAATAATTTATCCATTAAATTCTGAAACATTTAAACAGCAGAGAACGCTCAAACGCAGTCGCTTATGGATTACAGTAAACACGCAACCTCCATCAAGTACACTAAAGCAAATCAATTCAAGCAGAGTACAAATTTGATCAAACTTCGGCGCGCGTTCCATCCTTTTCCGCGCGTGGATTATCGAAATCCCCAAAATTAGTAGATTATCTCTCTCAATCTACGATTTGCATTTATCCCCTTCAAAAAGCCCGTCCCCATTGACGTCTGCTCGCATTCACACGCACGAGGCGCGCGCGCAGGGCACCGATAGAATTCGATATCACTGTGCGCGTGTACACACGTCACACGCGTATTGCGCTACAATCGGAGAGCTGTAAAGGGTCTACGTATCGTCGTCCCTCGCCGCCACCGCCGCTGCTGCTGGACTTTCGGGGCGTGTATACATGTGTGTGTGTGTGTGTGTGTGCTCCGAACACCTCAATTACGCCGTCCATCTCTGACTCTCTCTCTGTTTAGGCTCGAGCGCGCATCCGTGCAGCAGTGGCCGACGAATTCCCATGGGCAAGTGCGCGCCTCCTCGTACACGTATCACGCATGCCTAGGCTCGGTAATACGTATAGATATATGTATCTACACGGGCATTACTGAATATCGCGGGCTGTATAAGCCGCTGCTGCTCAACTACGTTACGCTCCCTCGCGGCATTGTTTTTTTTCTCCGTTTTTTGCCGCTGTTGCCCCTTTCGGGAAGCCGGTAACGAGATTCTTTAAGCCGATAGCTTCTGCTTCTGTATATATAACACTGCTAGTAGGACTACTAGCGTGGACTTATATATACGTATATATATACATCCCTTTTGCGTGGGTTTTGTTTTTAAAGAAGAGATTCCGCCGGCGTCGGAGTTCGCCTGCTTATGCTCTGCATTATGCATTTTTTCGGCTGTGCGTCGAGGGGAGGCTGCAAAAAGCATAGACGTGGTCTGGATGGAAGATGGAGAGTCTGAGCGCGCGCTCGCTCGCTTGGTTTCTCTATTATAGCCGAGAAAAATCGCTTGGTTTTTCGGGCGAAACAAAAGATCTGCATGCGGATGTTTGGAGGGTGTGCCGTTTTTGATGAATTCGCGCGGATGCACGAATTTCGATGTAAACTAGGAGGGATTTCTCAATTCGCGGAGTTAACATTGACAAGCTGCGGCTGCTGCATCCATCACGCTTCGAAAGTGACTCGCTAACTGACAAGAAGGCGTTCCGTGCTATATACGTTGTGTATTTCGACGAGACTGGAAGGTGTTTTCTGATATCTCGAAGTGGAACTTGATGCTGATAGCTTGCTCCTAAAATATAACCTATATTTTACTCCAAACGTTGAACGAACATTATTTTAGTTTTTCTATTAATAATAATTCTATTGATGAGAAGAAGTCGGTGCTAAATAGGTTAATCAAAGAGACAAAAAAGGTTATTACTTACGAAAGGTAATTTGAAAAAATACATAGAATATTGCTTATATTATTTTGAATTGATATTGTTTGATTATCAAATTTGCCTCTATCTTAGATAGTTAATCAACTTGCAACAAATTAATAGGCTTATACACAACAAGTCTCAAATTAAACTTTGTTTCGGTACTGATATACTTACCAATTTCCACTAACAACCGAATGTCTGGAGTGAAATGATCAGTTATACCTTGTACGAACATAGCCCCATGAAATTAAACAGCAAATAAACCAGACTCTATTGTTCGGTATGAGAAACACCTCCAAGGCTTCATTGAAATCCATGACCCTTAGTCCAGAAATGAATAACCCCCGCAACTCTCGCGACAACAACTCCATATACATTCTCCGCAGAGCTGCAGCGACTAATGCATTCGCGCGCCACGCCGTCGCGCAGCCATTCGCATATTTCGCAGCCAAACTCCGCAGCTGCCGCGGCGACTCCGAAAATTCAGCTTCGCGACACGTACGAGCTCGCCTGCGCGCGAATCCCGAGGAGAAATTCCCGTCTAATACACCTGCCGGGGCGAGGACGCGACGCCGCTTCGAACCATCTCACGTAGCGCGATCCATCAGCCGTGGGCCGAAACACGCCCGATCGTCGCCAAATGCCCGCGCGGACTCGAGCAAAAAAAAGAAAGACGCCTCGACGGATCGTTATCCGCGGTGCGGCAGAGCTGATTGTGATTCCGTGAGCTTGGCGGTGGTTAATAAGCTCGCGGATTCTGTGCTCGAGCGCTTGGCATTAATAACGTTTAATTAGCCGTGGTAGAACCGGTAATATTGCGGGCCGATCGGCGCGCGGCTCGAGGGAACTGTTGACTGCCGATTCCTAGACTGGATCGTTAGTATTAAACTACTTTTTAGGTAGGTTGTTACGCGGCGATTTCTACTTTTGTTTTCTGCTTATCTTTATGGGAATATAACTGAATTAAGTGAACGAGTTGTACATAGAATAGTGAAAAATATGATAAATAAGCCTAGCAAATAAAGGAGAATGTTAATTAACGGCGAATTTTTGCCTGCAGCCAATGTAATACCTTCATTATTTATTTATTTCTTGTACATTTATTAGTGCAGATTCTTATACTGTAAAAAAATGGTTAAAGAGGTTATTCATCGAATCTAAACATTTTCGGAGAAACATACGCGCAATATCGTAGTTCTTCAACATCCTTCCTTACCAATCCATCCAAAAATCGATCTAATTCACTCCCGCAATCATACCACACTTATACTCTCCTCCATTAGTACAATTTTTTCTTCCGCACGCCTAACCGATCATACTTATCCTGCAACTGAACCTCCCCTCCATAATACACATCCATTCGCGCCAGCCCACTCCCCCAAGTCCAAAACAAACATCGCAGCTTTAAAAGGCCGATCAAAGTGCAGCCGAGATCGCGCGCTCGCACCGATCATCATTCAAGCCTCTAAATGGAAGATAGCCGGTGCGGGCGCGCGCAGGTGAACCCGCAATCAGGCGTCGTTTCACGCTCGCAGAAGCGTGCACCGCGCTCTCGAGCATCATACATCCACACACGGAGAGGCCCAGAAGAAGGCACTCGTACGTATGCGCGAGGAGCCGTGTTGACTTACCGATCGTCCGAGCCGCTAGGCGGTCAGCGGCGCGCATCGCGATGCAACGGCGGCGGCAGCAGCATCTCCTCTCCTGGCTCCCAGGTGCGTTGAACCTGGCCCCCGTCGACTCCTCTCCTTGCCTCTTCTCTCCACTCTCGCGGATCCTCTCGCGCCGCGGCGTATATATATATATATATATATATATATATATAAGTCTCTCCTCCTCGGCGAACCAAGCTACTCCTCTCTCTCTCTCCGCTATGCGTCCTGTGTTTTTAAAGCACTGCACAAGGTTTCGCAGTGCCAAGGGCACGATCAGTCCTCCCTCCTTCTCTTGCTCTTCTCGGCTCCGCCGCCGAAGGGCTCTCTCTCTCTCTCCGCACTTTTACTACTGGCGCGCGCCGGCCGCGACTCCAAAATACTATCCTGCACACGCGCGCTCTTCCCCCGTACGGCCGCACTTAGTACGTGTATCCGGTGCTTCGATCGTCCGTGCACGCGTGTTCGTGAATCGCGCACTCGCAGTTCCCGGCGCTCGTTAATAAAGAAACAACAAATGAGGAATTCTCGCAAAGTGTGTGTGTTTATACGGGCTTGCTCCGTAATACGTGCGCGATAGAGGCGCGATGCTGCCGAGCCGATGTCCCGCGCTCAACTGGTCTCGTCGTTGCTCTCCACTCCGCGGCAGCGGCGGCGACGGCAGTGTAGCTCTCTCTCTCTCTTTCTCTCCGTCCCTCTCGCACCCGCGTAGGTATATACACGGTAGGTAGGTCGCGCCGACCAATGGGCGCGCGCGCCTCTGCCGAGAGAGAGAGAGAGAGAGAGAGACCGGATGATACGACGCGGGGAGCGCGCCGAGCCGAGCGACAGAGAGAGAGAGAGAGAGAGAGAGAGAGAGAAGAATCATACACGGCTGCGTATGTAGGTGTGCGTGTATACACGTACGTGTGTATAATGTACGTGTACGCGACGGCGACGACGCGATCCTTGTCTTTTTGCAGCGACGGCTGCTGCTCGCGGGTCCGCGAGCTGCCGTCCCTTTTCTCGGCTTGTACTACTCTCCTATATATATGCGCGATGCGCGTAGCGCGCAGTAGCCCGCGTATTGTCGTCTGGGACTCGCCGGCGAGAGTCGTCCGCTTGTACGTCATCCGCAGGCGTGGATGTGTGTATGTTGCACGCGAAATCATCTCTCCTTGTATATCTCGTGCGCCTGACTTTGATTTCGCGAGAGAGACGCGCCGGATTGTACATTGTACGGCGTGGTATCTCGTTGATCCTTCTTCCGCGGCTGGATTCTCTTAAACTCTCGTCGCTGCGCACCTCGCAATTATATGTATGTATTATCTCGGAAGCGGGCGGGTGCACGCGTTTTTTCTTTACTTATAGGCACACTCGCGCTGCGCTCTTGTCTTTTCGGCCGTATAGCTATCTCTCCTTTAAACACCTCTTTGTGCGTATGCGCGCATTCTTGGACGACGAACGCACACTTATATATATATATTCCAGTCTGTTTTTCACCCTTTCTCCCTCTCTCATTTGTCTCTCTTTCCTTCTCTCGAGACTCGTCTCGTTCCTTTTACGTGCACCTTCTCTTTCTCTCTTTCTCGCTATCTCCACATCTTCTCCGCGAGCGCGCGCCTTCGTTCTCCACCTTTTTCCACTCCTTTCTTCGCCTCTTCCTCCTCCACCTCCTCCTCCTCCTCCTCCTTCTCTTTCTTCTCGCAGCTCTCGCCTAGAGAGTACGATTTGTCTGTCTCTCTCCGAGTGCACGGCTGGCACGACGCGGCGCAGCGGACTTGCAGCTCAGTGGCTCGCTCGCGAGCGCGAGCTCTTCCACACCGGGAATCCAGCCTGTATGTGTGTTTGTGTGTGCGTACGTATGTACATTCCCGCCTAAAACACTGTTCATGTAAATCACTTGCGTTAAGTATCTGAATTGCCGGGACGTGATTGGAAATACAAGGGAGCTACGCATGTATATATATATGCTCTCTAGCGTCGTTCGCGCGGACTTTATAGTAGAGAGAGAGAGAAGGAGAGATAGAACAGATGTCGCGTGTATATATGCGTGTACTTGTCTCTTTTCCCCAGATTTCCAGTCGCGCGGGCGTCGTTCTCTCGATTTTTCGCCCCCGACACTGGAAATTGGCTGCCGAGATTCTTCTCCCCGTCCGAGCAGGGAGCACGGCGCATTGTGATTTCTCCGCTCCGAGTCTTTCCCGGCTCTTCCGCGGAAAGTCAAAATAATTAGTCCCGCCGACGAGGAGATGAAAATTAACTTCGTTGCCCGACGCCGACGCTGACGTTCGGTATTCTGCTTTGGCTGCCGCTTCTTCCTCGTCTTCTTCTTACTCCTCTGCTTCTTGCTCTTCCTCCTGCTCCTTTTCTGTCGTTTTGGCTTTTGTTCTTTACGCTCGAGTGCCATTGGGACGAAAAATCAGGAGTCGGAATGAGCGGGAGCGAGGATTTTTTGTTTTGTTCAACGAGGAGGAACGCGCGCTGAGCGGTCTTTCTCTCGGTCGGCTGGAACTTGTTTTAATAGGGGTAAAGAATTCGTTTGCGAGGAGGACGGAGTCTCGACTCTATTTTCCCGAGGATTTCCTCGGGAGCTTTCCGCGTGAGAATGGAAGACGCGACAAAGGCGAGCTCGCTGTGAAACTATTCTTTCGTTATGAATTTCGGTAAACGCGCGATAAACGCGAAATTGCATCAACCGCGCCGCTGTCGGCGAAGATAAGGAAAAGCCGCGGTGAATCTGGTTGAAAGTTTGATACACACACGTAGAATGACGATCTTGTAAAGTCAATCAAAAGTTCGGAAACTGCAATCCTCGTTGACTTTGCCAGATTGACGTACGCGTCTGCCTACATATTTACTCTGAGCTTCACTGGGATCTATCGTTTACTTTTCGCCGCGAGCATAATTGGCGGTTTCCGGATAACAAGCTGCTAATTAAATTTTGCATAGCGAAAATAAGGCGGAAACTCTTTCGAGAGTTGGAGAATGTAAAAACTCGCGATGACTTCTGAAGATTAATTAACGTCTTGCAGTTAACTACTGATTATTGATGAAATTTATGGAAAATAATAAAAACGACGATTGTGCGATAATTATTCAAGTAGTGCGAAGCTATCATTGGTAACGGTTACACCTGAATAACTAATGGAAATTCTATATAGATACTTGATCACGTATTCATAAACTATCTTACAGTGCAAATAAAGAACTCAGTACGTATCAATGTCCTTGCGAGCAATCAACTATTGTAAATAAGCAATCGCGTGTTAAATATATGAAATTTACACGTGACAAGTTTAAATTACAAATACGCTTATAGATACATCTATAAGAGAGCGGAAGGAATAACTTTCCTTCATCCGTATGCAACTATAAATTCCCAAACGTCCCCGTGAGACTACAATTAAAATAATTCTACCCAAGAACTAAAGACACCAACCCACGCGTGTGTCTCAAATTTTGATGTTTACCCAGACGTCAATCACCCCACTGGAATACCACCAAAAGCCATCCTATACAAGATTCCAAACCGTTAGTAGACCCAACACAAGATCAACCTGCCTGTTGTGCAAGTAACACAGTCTTTTTTTCTCGTCGCGTGCCACCGCAGCGGCCGATTCCCTCTTTTTTCTCTCGCTCTCTCTCTCTCTCATTTCCTCCGCTACCCGCACACTTTTTTTCGTAATATACTCTCTTTTCGGCTTCCCTATCTCTCCCGTTCACTCTCCGCGGCCACTTTTCGTCCCTTTTTACACAACACACAGACAGAGAGAGAGAGAGAGAGAGAGAGAGCGAGAGGACAAAACACGAAGTGACAAGGCTACCTTGTGTGGGCCTGGAAAAAGTCGATCCCCGCCGGAGATAAGAGCGAGCGGGGACGAGCGAGCGCCTTTTACCTCTCGTATACCTTTCCTCCCGACTACACGACGACGGGAATTTCTTCATAAAGTCTGATTTCAGCTCGGCCGAGTCGTTCGTGGCGCGCGTGGCGGCAGTCGCTATTACCCGCGAGGCGAAGGAGGAAGACGCAGAGGAGAGAGAAAACGACTTTTAAGAGCCGAGCTCCGAGCCGGAGGAGACGCGATTTGATAAGCCTGCTTCTTTCTCTTCGACTCTCGGGCCGGACCTATTGATTCTTTATTAATGGGACCGCTGAGAGCTTTTCGTGTTTCATGGCGCGCGCGCGCGTTTTATAACGATGTTATATGGCGTGTACCAGCGCCGATTATTCCTTTGTAAACAGGCTTTCCTTTGATAAGCTGCGTTTTAATGGACCTTCGTTATTTCGGCATTTTTATCGTCGCGCTCTCTGCGAGAGCTACCAGAAAGATGCACGTTGCGCTGGCACGTGAGGATGAATTGTATATTTTCCCCGCGCGTGTGTCGCACGAATTTTCGGCGCTGCAGGATGCGATAGCTCGAGCGTTGAATAGACGTGGCGAGAACGTGTCCTTTTCAAAGGGAAATTTTCCAAGGGCTCGCGCGTGGACGAGACACGACTACACGGAGAAGAGCGAGAAAGACGAATGTCGGGTCTTGACTTATCCCGAGGAAGATCTCGGGGAAGAACGCATTCCTTCTTTTTCTTCTCTGTCTCTATTCCGTGTTCTTTCACCGCGTTCGGGGTACAGCCGAAGTTTCTTGCTCTGCGGCGAGTGAACACGCGGCGTTAAACGCACCAAAGTTCTGGGGTGCACACACAGCGGCGTCAAAACATCAATAACGCTCGCCTCCGCGGGACCACCGGGTTTCGTCTTCTGTGGCTGACGTGCGCCGAGCCGAAATTTCGGCGCGCTATACCCATTTCCGCGTATACGGAAGAACTGCTGCTGCCGCTCGTGCCTCGAAATTCGAATACCCAAATTAACGCGCGCGCGCGCGCGTGTGTGTAGGTCGTTTTGTGCAGAGTCGTAATTGATGAATATTTTACGACTCCAACTCGGAGAGAGAGAGAGAACTAAACGCTGAACCATTCAAAGTCTAATGCGTTATTAACAGCTGGGCGAGGAGTACACTCCGACTGTATTTTCGCGGGGAAAATGAATAAAAGATCTTTTTCAATTTTGGAGAATACAGGTGCATAATACGGGGAAAAGATCAAACGGCGCGAGTGAAACGTTACGCAGGTTGTAATAGAGTGGAAATGCGTTATGTAAGAAAAAGCTAAATAGGACGGGGATTGCATAATTTACCTGTACGAGTCGGAGATAAGCCCGCGCGTAATTAAACCGCGCTGGTCGAGCGAAAAAGGCTAAATAAATGATTATTATTCGATTTTTCGCGCAACATTTATTTTACACTGTAATGATTTACGAGAAGCGATAGCGCAGCGAAAAGCCCAGGCGGTGCGCCTGCAGTTTAAATTACCATCGCCTTCAATCATCGTATATACAAGACTAATCGAATATTAATATACCGATAGAAAAATTCTGCAGTAAATATATAGTCGCATTCCTCGAAACCTAACGAAAGAATATGTGGCAATTTTCAATAGACTATTGTTTTGTAAATATAAAATCCAGCAAGTTTCGCAACATTGCTTCATAAATAAATATAAGAAATAAAATCACATTAATATAAATAACAATGCATGCTCGATACGAAGCAATCACGCGCATTTCTATTTTCCGTATAACAATTGCACAATAAAAGTAAAATAATAATGGCATTAATAATTACCCGTATAAAATGACAGAATTCCAATAATTCAATAGCAATTTATCCTCCTCGAAGCCCACTTCCACGTAACCAAAATAAAACTTAGAATTATTAATACCGCTCGTCAAAGATTTCTCCGATACCCGTATATACATACCCCATCCCATCCTCTCGAAAAAGCTACTGGCTCAACTCGAGTAAGTTCGAGTTTCCCCGCGTCTCTAACGAATGCTGCCGCGCACCATACTACTGGTTGCTCGGTGAAAAAAGGAGAGCCAAAAAGGAATTGGCTCGCGACACGAGTATAGCCGCGCCGAGCTTCATCAGCCGTCGCGCCTGGCATCGTCCAAAAGAAAAACGAAACACGTACACACATATACCGCGCGAGCAAGAGACGGCGCAGGAAAAACGCGGCGGCCGCCAGCAGAATTAATATACGCCTTTTTCGTGTCAAGCGTCGACTCTTCACCGTACACACAACAAATTCCGCACGTACCGGATATCGTGTACGTACACACACACACGGACACGTGCATAGAGAATATTCGCGAGTGTCGGTATAGTCGGCGGGCAGGAAGGAGAAGCTCGTCCAGCTCTCCCCATAAAGGTCAAAGAGTAGGTATTTACCTGTCTCCCGGCACGCACAAAGAAAGAAAAAACTAAAGAAGAGAAAGGGAGCAAAGGGAATGATATTGTATAAATCATCGGGCGCGCTGATCCGCCGTCTAGTCACGGGCGTCACGCGAGCGAGCGCTTTGCGGGGCGCTTTACTGCCCTCCATTATGCGATCGCGCGCATTGATCTTTGGCGCGCGCGAGCGCGCAATAGCTATATATGCGCGCGGGGCTCGTGAGCCCGAGGCGAAATATAACCGCCCGGGACAAAACGGGCCGGTATGGAAGCAGCGCCAGACGCTCGACACAATGAATGGGCATTAAGACGGAACCCGGTGGCTCTTCTCTCTCTCTCTCTCTCTCTCTCTCTCTCTCTCTCTCTCTCTCTCTCTCGCTCTGCGCGTGTATTACGTAGCTGCTGCTGCTACTGCAGAGCTCCAGCTCCATTCTGCTCTAGAGGTGTCTCTCGCGCGGAACGTACGTGCGCTCGCATGCGCTTGCGGGCTTAATAAGGACCGGTATATGACTAGGTGCTCGTGTGTATATATGTGTGTGAATATACGCCGCCGTTGGTTAAAGCGTCGAGTTCCGTTTTGGCTCTGACGCTCTCTATCTTTTGCTTTCATTCGATAGCGGCTGATGCTGCTGCGTGTCTTGATGTTCTTTTTTTGTTCGTTTGGGCTATCGTTTATTAGGGTGCTCTTTATCGGCGAGCGGGCAGATGCTCGCGTGTATTAAGTGCGATGGTTATTAATTGAAGCGGTGGCGCGGCGCGGATGTGGAGTGGAGACACGCGCGAGGAGGCACGTTTCGGGGATTATTATAGAAAAAGGTGGCGTGCGCGTGCGATTGGATTCTTTTTTTTTCGCAAGAATATGTAACTATTTGGCGGGATTTATGGTGGGATTGGTGTGCTCATTGTTTGGGAGATGAGAAATGTAGGCTTTTAAGTGGGGATGTTGTATAGGTGAACGCACGGAGCTTTCAGCTTTTCATTGTAATGAAAGGTAGATGGATAATTTGCAAGCACGTTAGTGCAGTACGTTCGCATATTTAATTGCATAGCTTTCAGGAGTAATGATCTGTGCGTGTGCGACATTTTTTTCAAACGACATTATTTTCGCATGATAATAGCATAATTTGTAGAATATTATATGAAAATCGTGAAACTCACATACGCTTCCCCTTTTAAAATTAAAAGCACACGAATAAATTAATGGTGTGCTGTGCTTCTGCCGCAGAGATAATTTTCTGATAAAAATTACCGTACAAATCATTGTAAACGTATGGCATCCAGGTTTCACGGGAAAATTTACCCTTGTAATGGTAGAAATTATGATAAATAACGTTCATTTTTACCATTCATCGAGGTAATTTTTTTAGTGTACTTCATGAAGTCAAGTCCCATGGTTACTTTGATTTTCAAAGTAATTTTTATCAGAAAATGCTTTCTGTTTCTAAACTTATGGTAATAGAATATGAACACAACTTTATTAATTAAATAATTTCTTTGCAAACATATATCTCTATGTTATGGCAGATTTCATTCCGATAATTACTTTAATGTCAATATGTAATATTACTAAATAGAATTAGATCTTATCAATAATATTACTAATATTATTAATTAGTACAATAATTACTGCAAATAATGTCTTGAATGTACGAATTAATTTATAATTAATTGTTATGATACCACATATTTTAAAAATATAAAAATAATATATATGATGAAGATTTCAAACGTTTAGAATAGCGAGACAAATAACATCTTATTGAATTTATGCCGTAGTAAAGAACGAAATTTTCACTGAGATTTTGCAGATATATTAGGTACAACCTAATTGAGAACTGGTTAGATTTTGAAGTGAATGGAATAAGATTTAGTGATAATAACAACAAAAATATTTTAAAAACTTATAAAAATAAAAAACAAGTTACATTATTCCTATGTGTTAAGAATGTGCACAATATTAGTAAAGTAGACGTAATTTTTCTTCGATTCGGTTATCTTACAGTTACTTTAATGTCATTTTTTGTAAAAAAATTATATTTTTCATTTTTATTACGTATTTTTCAAAAATTGGAGAATTTAGAATATTCAAAAATAATTTTTCAAAGAAGGGGAAGGAGGGGGAACAGTGTTTTCAAAATAACGTAATTTTAAAAATTTTACTTTATTTTGAGAAGGGGCAGTGAGGAGGGGGAGGAGAGTGTTACTAGCTGGTAAGCTCTACACGAAGAAAAATGTATTGCTCGAGCATCCAGATTCTGGTTGATCAAACCAAACTGCGTATTGCTGCTGCCAGAATACTTTGTGAATGCTCTCACAGCAATATTATTTTGCTGTGACAATCATACAGTATCACCGACAACTATGATATAGATACAACAGCAATATGTATGGTAACTCGAGCAATACCAGTATAGTTATCATATGAATATAAAAGTAATGATGTGAGATCCATTCCTTTTTCTCATTGTAACAATAACTACTATATAACATATTATATAATATGTTATTGTTAATATAATTGCAATAAAAACAGCAAAAACTCAATAGACGAAACTATGACAATAACCAAATACCTTACCTATATCATACTATCACAACAAACGCTTTATCCAGAAAAGAGTAGCCATTATGAAGCTGGTTACTTGTATACCTATAGGCCGAAAAGGGTAATCGGTATCGTTACAAAACTTTTAAAAATGTATATGTCAGTAACACATGCAATTTATAGTTCTCTGTAGCGTCGAATCTTTATGGGAAGCTCATGCGATCACTTATAGACTCGCTATCCAATCATATACAGATAACTTTATGAATCTATTATAAAAATTAGGGTTATTTAGTAATTCTCACTTTTGTAGAACTTAATATCAGCTGACTTAATTATTACTGCTCTATGCCTGGGGTATTGAGGTATAAGAAACTGCGGTTTATATTTAAAAATTACGATTTCCGAAAAGAAATAATTTCAATGAAATGATGAAAACGATGATTTCCTACATAATTTCCCTGTGATCTTCCTGTGATTTTTCTATTATTACCTACTGATTTCTGAGAGTGAATTATCCCCCGGAATAAACAAGGAAAATATATTTTGGTTCAGTAATTTACCAATCTCATTGTAAATCAGTAGCTTAATATTTGAATTCTCCTTCTAAAACTTCTGTGAATCGCCCATATTATTCTTATGTTGTACTTGATAGTAGATCGAAAAAGTTACCTTTTGACAGCTCAAAGCGGCCTTTGTTCTCCCGCTGATTAAAGAAGCTAATTGTAAACAGCATTTTCCAAAGTATCAAACAAGATGCAAAGTTGCAAGATGAAAATAAGCCGGCGCGCATCCATCCAAAAGTAGCTGCGGCGCTGCCCAGCAGGCATCGCTTCTGGCCGCGGTTTTCTCCTTCTTCCTCTTCCTCTCTCTCTCTCCGCCTTCGTCTTCTCTATACGTACTCTTCTTTTCGAGCACGCTAAACTGTTTCGTCTTGCACCATTCCCGCTTTGCAGCCACTAGCAGCAGCAGCAGCAGCAGCAGCAGCAGCTATACGCTCCGCTTATCATAATGTATTTTGGGCTTCCTTCCTTGGCTCTTTATTTTTGATCGACTTGAGTCTTGCGGGGGCTCGCCAGGGCTTTTGATGTTCTCCTTTTTCGCTTATGTAGATTTATTTTTTGTTTGCGCGGCCTCGAGCGCGAAAGCAGCTTCCTCTGGTTTTGCACTCTGACTTCCGTTAGGAATGATTTTTTTCTTCCGCGGCCTTTTCTTTGTGGCAAGGGGATGAAATTGTATGGAAATTCGTTATATGTTGTGTGGATAACAGCGAGTTTCAAGTGGCCAATAATTATTGATATATATTCTATCGTATTTTTGAAGGATAATAATTATAGTTGGTAAATTGATTTATTAAAAGGATTATTATTGATGCATTGATGATAATAATAGTAGTATCGTGCCACTGTGTAAAATATTTTGTGGGTTTTAACAATGTGCACTTAATTATAGCTAGTCAGATTGGCAATTAGCCCATAGTTTGGTCATAAATAATTGATTATAATTGTCTAATGGTACGTACTATCGCAGTTGCTTGCGGATACACAAATAATTCATGCATTTATAATCAAGCGTGATTAGTGCACGATAATCGTAAAGTGCGCCGGTTAATTGAGATAAATTTTAAATGGGAGTTTATTTATACACTGTACTGCATTATGTCCTATGATGCTCCATAATTATTCCGCGTGATTCTTCAACGTGCCGCAGCTATTCTGAACTATTCTTAGTATTCCACGTATCAGCATTCCCCGTATTCTTAGTACAGAATGATTGCAGAGCGTTGAACTGTTGTTAGCGTTTGAAGAATGGTGCGGGCAATTCGTTTAAGCACTTCATCTTATATATTATTTTAATATTAATAAATGTTTAGTACTAAAATTTCTGTGTAAATTTATGCATTCATTTAAATACTTTAATTTATTCTCCTCATCAATGTTAAAAGGCTTTATTCGCGGTAATTATTATACCAATTAATAATATAACATATTGACATTAAAATGATTATCGAAATAAAATACAACGTAATATACATATATAACATATTTGTATACAAATATTATACATTGACAAATAAAATATTTAATTAATAAAGTTTACTCAGCTCACAGAATTTCCATTTAAATGCGTATATAAACAGCTCAGATATTGACCTGGTTTAAAGCTACTATCAATTTAAAGTTTTCAACCAAGATACTGAATACTTTAGCGCAAGATACAATCGATCGCCCAGTAAATTGTATTTTCTGTTTAAACTCGGCTGTATTGGAAATACAGTAATGGCAATTTTCAAAGAAACTATTTATATTTATTGGTACTTTTAACGATAGTACACTAAAAAACCCATCTGTAATTATTAAAGTTCCAAAGTAAGAGAATACTAAAAATGATTCATTGAAAGGTCAACGAACACGATTGACCATTAACACATACCTACGCCGATCTAATGTTAATCCTATTTAACGATCGCAACGTTTTATTTTCTCTGTCCCACCTCGCGCACATACAATTCGTACTAGTCTCAGATTAGTTAAAACATCCGTGAGCAAATCTCCTACACGAGCGCGTGCGTATATTAATTAAAATTCCGCGAAAAAAAGCTCGTTAAAAAAAAAGCCACCGCGAATCCACAGCATCCACTCTTTATAATACGTCGAGCACAGCTCCAGCTCGCTCACTCTCTCTCTCT